>JAMQGT020005402.1:0-10000 GCA_024447675.2 Pterophyllum scalare
AGGTGTGCCTTCAATCTACACCAAGCGGAGTCAAAGAAGGTAAAAGGGTGTGCATCGGTCACACAGTGGAAGCAGTCTAAACATTTACATACAGTGACACCTCAAATAAAATCAATACCAGCCATTCATGTTGGAAGGAACTGGGTTGGTAGGGACTGTTTAATACTGTTTCCCCTTAAAGAAAGCATCCAGCAAATTTATAAAGCAAACATCTGCATAGAGACAAGCCACCAAAGAAATGAGTACAAATGGTGTTTGAAAACGAAGCAATATTGTTTCCGTGTTTTTTCTGTGATGAATATCGCCTTAAAAATATTTTTTCCTCTTTTTCTTTTGCTTGTCTTGTCCTAAGATTGACTCCTAACACATTAATAAATTAGCTTAAAAACAAACAAACAAACAAAAAAAACCAAATATTGGCCCTGTCTGATTGATATCAGCATATCAATCAACAGGGCCAATATTGTTTTTTTTGGCAGCAAAAAAAGTTACCATTTTTTTAAAATGGTAACTTTTTTGCTGCCTCAATATTCAAAAATAGCTGTATGAAGTACTCAAAGTCTTCAAAGCTGATCAGTTGTTTTAATAATGACAATGCCCTTGTTTTCCTGGCACAAAGGTAACAAAATAACAACAAAAATAAACTAGCAGGAAAAAATATCGGGATTAGGTATTAACCAAAAATATTGCTGTATTAGCCCAAAATTTCACAATCAGTGAATCTCTACCCCAAAACCATCCTTATTCCTTTTATATTTTCAAAACTCCATTTCAGTCATACCAGTAAAGAAAAGGTGCCTCTTGGTTGTCTCCTTCCTCTTCTCAAGACAAGGATTTAGGAGGCGGAGAAGCTGCAGGACCCTTTCCTCTCGACGTGACTCAGTCAAACAGGCATCATTCATCACCAGGTAGGGGTAGATCTTTCCATTGTGGCCACGGATATAGAGACGACGTGCTGCGGTATTGTGTTTCTGAACAATTTCCACTCTGGGCATGAACCTGGAGAGGGTTACAGAGAAACAGAATCAAAGCATTAAACAGTGCGGGAGAGAGAAAGGGTAGAAGCAACTGTGATTCCATACTAATATACAAGAATGGCACAGTGGGACATGTGTAAGCCAGAATTTAAAATGAAAGATCAGGATAAAATCCCCAGGGGGGAAGCTCCAGTAAAAGCAGGTCAATCTGACAGTCATTAGCCATTTAAAAATTTACTAAGTACCAACCATGACTACAGCAAATTCCACATGTGCTCATTAGCCCAGCTGCATTTGTGTAGAATAATGATGTACCTTGCAATCTTGATGTAGTAGTGTGTAGGTTTGGGCATTAGGAATTCTCCAGGAATCTCAACTTCAGCTGTTTGTGCAGAGAAATTGCTGAGGAAGCGACACTTCTCCTCAATGAGGAAGAACTTGGGCAGCTGTTTGGTCTTCGCTTCCAAGATCTTGATCCACTTCTTTAGCTTGGAGATGAGATTGTGAAGCTTCATGGAGCCTGGCACACTGAAGTCAAAGTCTGTTAGGGCAGAGAAAAAGTTACTTCCTTCACTGAGTCAACAAGGAAAAAATGGAAAAGATGACTTGTAATGAATGCAGCTTTTAAACAGCAGGCACTTTGACATTAATGGAGAAAAAGAAGGAAACTGTATAAAACCAGACACAGCCTTTGAAAGCGGTCAAATAAAATCTGCAGGCTACCAACATCAACATGTCTGGATGGGGAAATCCGTTTGTTACAGTGGTCACTCCCAAATGAACAATCCTGAAAATGCCCTCCAGCAAGACATTAATCCCATAAATGGTCCAGTGGACCTGCTTTACGTCACCAGCAGGACAAGACTGTAAAACTGTGGCGAGCACTTTCCAGGTGTGTGTGTGTGTGTGTGTGTGTGGAGAGAGAAAGAGAGAGAGAGACCTTTAACCACCGTGCTATACACACAAAATATTTTTTTTAAAGGTAATTGCTAAAGCCCCAGTGACACAAGCCTAGAGACCAGTCTGCGACCCCAGTCATTAGTCGTTAGGGAAAAAAATGGGTGTAACATTACTACTCAAAGCAGTTAAATATAACTAAGAATAAAGAAAGAAAATATATTGGAAAGCTTATAGATCTAATGACATTTCAATGTGAATGTTGCAAGGTCTCTTTGAAATCACATATTAAGATTAATTGCAGCAAGATCTGGTGTTTTTCTAATCCAGTAACTTAAAACACCTTGTTTTTACTCTGATGGCCTCTGGCATGGCAGCAGTAACACAAATTTACATCTGGGAAAGAGCCTTTTTTTTTTTTTTTTTTTTAAATATTGTGTTGCACTATTGCCCACTCCACTCCAGCAGCGTGGTGCAGTGCCTTGCTTAAGGGAACGTCACAGATAAGTTATTCATGGCAGCACAAGGAGAACTGTTTGCTCTATTGACTTAAAACTCCCTGTCGGAGGCCAGGAGCTGATTAAATTAGTGCTATAAAAATGAGAGTCTTAAAGTATTAAATTCCTGTTTCAAGTCACAATTCATATTACACATAACATATTGAGATGAGCTGCAGCAATAACAACGGAAGGAGGGGAAGTGAGCCAAGCAGGTTTTCCATTTTAGAGTAAAGCCCCTAGGACAATTCTGTAACACGAACCCGCACACACACACAGACGTTCACTCGACTACCTCTCCTATTTCAGTACACCCTGTTGTGCTGCCTGTTATAATGAATCCATGAAACTGCAAGGCCTTGCCATTTCAAACCCGTTCAATCTCTCCCAGAGTGAGACCTCCTAATACTTTAAATAAGCCCTTTAAAACAGCCAATGTTCTTTTCGGAGTGGCCCTATTTCGCTATCCGTCCGCCTGCAATTCACCTGCCCTGATAGCAGAGGTAAAATTGAAACAGTCCGGCGACAATTGCAGCCAGACAACAATTCAGCGCCATAAAAGTGTATAATGCTTACAAATAGAAGAGGCGAGGCATGCAGCACACTTTCGAAGCCATGAAGCAATACGGTAATATCATTCCATCTTTATCAAATATAAGTCTTTATATATATATATATATATATATATATATATATATATATATAACTCCTTCATGTTTCACATGTTATCATGGATGAGCCACAAAGACCCTTCCTGAAACAATAAGGGAGCCACAATTCACCTTTTTTGATTTCTAACTATAGTTACTGAGACCTGTTTATAAAACTTGGCTGCTTCAATGCAGTAGTCATCTGCAGCATGTTCGAGACTCAGCGTGTGAACAGAGGCTGTAAAAACTTGGGCCACTCATAGTAACTGAAATAGACGCATCACTCATTTTGATTACATTCCAATCAAAAACATTTAATAAACACATTCCAGTCATCCTCGGGCCACTCATTAAAACGCAAACAAGTCTTGCACAAGATCTACAGACTGTGGTTATGTCAATTTTAAGACTTCCTTCTCCTCAGATGTGTGCCAACAATATAAGTAGAGTCTGTTGCTGAGAAAAACTTCAGGGGTGTTCTCGCAATACTGAGAGTGAGTAGATAAGAGAGTTATTTTCAGTCCCCCTGAACTTATATTTGACCCCTGCTTGGTGGGGAATAGGATGCTGAGAAAAAGAGTGCAGTGTGGAAAGTAGCCAGGCAGTTCTAGCCTATGTGTAGAAATCAGTGCTGATATTCTGCCCTACCTGGCTGTGCCAGATGGTCTACACTGCTACACCAAGTAATAGATCCTGCAGCTGGAGGTGGGCCACCTTTCTATAGAGAACTATCATTTCCCATTGTACTGCCCTGGCCCTGACTTGTGCCTGGTTGGCTTTTCTGTACAGAGTATATTCCGCTTTCTTATGGCTGACTGGTGAGCTAAAGTTTTAAGAGTTTCATGAGTCACCAACATGCAGCATGTTCACATTTTAGACTTCTAACTAAAGACTAAGTAAAGTTAGGTAGGTGCTAAGCCAAACTTCTATACAGAATTATACTGAGCTCCATTTAACTATAACATTTAGATTTCACTCAGCAAGACAAAAGTCTAGCCCACGGGCAAATAATTAAAAAGCTAAGAAATGTGTCTGTTTTTTGGTTTAAATACATTAAAAAGAAAACTCTTCTGACAAAGGTCTCTGGAACAAATCCACTGCTAAAACAGTAACTCATGCAAATAGCATTCTTCGTAATTGGATTTGAATGCCTCCCTGCTGCCAAATGTTATATGTGCACACATAAACCCATATTTTCCAGCCCACAAACCCTGTGAAAGCGAGTGAGCCACTAACGTGGTGCAGGGAATGGGAGTTTAGCTGCTCTGCAGTTCTGTAAACCCTGTTTGTTCCACTCTGGAGGGCTTGTGTGGTTTCAGTCTCTGTCGGCCCCGCTCCCGCGTAGCCGTGGGGACAGCTGCGTAGTGATGGTCTGCAGGCACCCTGCGAGGCAGAAGCCCTGGTGACGCCTGGCTGCGTGAGCACAGCTGGCGCCGAAACATCTGGTAAGATTCATCATCAAAGTGCTCGTTCTGAGCCTCGCTCAGTCTTGTTTTTGTTGTTCAGTCAGTCTGTGTGCAGGGTCTGAGCTTTCCCCCACCAGTGCCTTCACACCCATCTTCATGTTTTCACTCAGACTTCACATCAATTTCCTGTGTTCCTTTCACTTCTTCCATCATTTATCTTCATCTCAGTCATTTTCTATGTTTATCAGTTCTGGCTAACCCGCATTACTACTTTTTATTCTCTTTTAGTCAGGAGACATTCTCCCCCAGCTGCTTTTCAGTCACTCAGTCTCCTTGTCCTCCATCTCAAGGCCAAACACATCTAAAGACATCTCACTGTCAGTACTCGTTAAACGGGACATGAGATTAAAGCGCAGGCAGGAGGAGTTGTTTGGAAATGCAAAAAAAGCAACAAAAAAAAAAAAAAAGATGGCACAAGTTTACTCTGAATGCAATTCAGAAAGAAAATGGAAAGGTTTATCTGAACACTGAAACCTGGAGGGGACCTGCAGATGGTCCATGTTTAAACTGGCTCCAGTGAACTGTGGTTCAACTCCCTTATGTAACGCAGGAAAACAGACACGTGGCTTCCAAAAAAACAAGAGAGTGATTGTTTTGAGGTAACGCCTCACAGGGGGCCTTGGCTAAACTAAAACCGCACCTGTCTTGTTGCATTCTGCAGTTTTCACATGAATCTGAACACGCAAGCCAAAAACTGACCGTAGGTTTCATTTACTGCTTTACAAGCATACACAACGTATCACAGGAATTTTCCTTTTAAGTGTGTTAATCCGATACTGGGAACAGATCAGAGACTTCCTCTCGTTGCAGAGTGTCACTCTCTTCCTGAGAGTCCGTGTCTAAGCAGCACACGACAGCTCAGAGAAAACATCGGGAAAGTAGAAAGATTTTTCTGAGGTTTCAAGATTTAAAAACAGGCAATTCAAAGAAGTAAACTACATGCTGTCAGGAATTCAACTGTCAATGGGCCATCTCAATTATGGCATTATATTTGACATTAATGTGTCTGACACTGGAGGTCTGCCATCAAGTAAAACAAAATACAGACCCCCCCCCCCAAAAAAAAAGAAGAAAAATGGATCCACACAGACAGTGGTGATTTATGTTAGTAATCCACTGCCAAATATATTCACCAGTAAGTTTTCTATAATGAGAACAAAAAAGCCAACCAAATATTGTTGTAGATCAGCATGTAGCAGGGAAAGTGTTTTATCTTCATGCTACAGTAGCAGAAGAGAGAGCAGGCTCTTGAATTCATCTACCTGTGTCAGTGCTTTATGAACTACAATAAGTTTTGGCACAGCAAGGAATTGGTAAACAATGCTTGTTTTCCTGGCAATAAAACAAAATAAAAGTTTCAACAACAAAGCACTTGACTCCCTACAAGACATTTACATTTCAGTAACACCAATTTTACAGAAAACATTTTACTAAACTTTTTGTGGTCTGTAAAAGCTGCACTGCAAACCTGTTTCACCCTGGTATAAAATGATGCCAAGAAATAAAAGTTTCATTACAGTGTATTTCACTGAGGCGATGTAGTGTTTTACAGACTTTTGGAAAAAGAAAAAAAAAACCCTCAAAGAAACTAGAACAGCTTGAATTGTTTTGTGGTTTCCAAAAGAGCAAGAGGAAAATAATTCTTCTGACTTTACATTATCAAACTTTGACTGGTTGTTGAGATCATCACCGCAATGCTGCACCAGCTTAAAATAGGAAGGCTGTCAGCTTGTGTATAATCAAAACTGGTGTGGGTGTGTGTAGACACTGTGTAATAAAGGCACAAACAGACACACATGCGAACACCTTTTTCTGACCAGTCACCAGCCCCGATCCCTCCCTAAAACCCAATCATCTTGTTGGAAACTTTAATTACATTGTAGAACGCCAGTGCTCCAGCTGCTCCAAGCGACAGCGCAGCCTGCTACCGCACTGATATGAGCTGTATGAGTGTCTGTGCAGATATAATGTGACCGGTTCAATATACTGTTACAAAGGCCAGCCGTGGACCTGACTTATCATTTAAACGAGTATAGACGTACAGTCGCACAAGTGCTGCTTTTGTTTGCTGAAAGGTGGCTGATGTCTGGTGAGGGGCTTTAGTGAGAAGAGCTGGGAGGTGTTGTTGTTGTTGTCTTGTTGTCTTGTCTCACTTTGTCATACTCTCAGACCCCCCCCCCCCGGGTCGACTGAAACACGTGTCGCATTTTATGTCTTTTCATATTCTCTCAAGTGGTCTGAATAAGTTGGAAAATGGTAAACTGAAAAGAGATGGAGAGACAACCTCAAAGCCTTTCTGTATCACTCTGTTTGAGAGGATTTTAAAAGCCAACCAACCTGTTGTGAACTGTCCCTTCATCTTCTGGAAAACAGGGTCCTGGGCTGTGGCCTGGGCCCGGCGGGCTAGTGACTCAGAGGCAGCACTGGAGAACATGTTGGAAACATTGGAGACATTCTCCAAGCCAACACCAAAGGTGCTAACTAGCTTCTTGACAAAGTTGAGTGTGTGGGGTGTAATCTTGGCATCAGACACTGCACCACTCTTTTCAAAGGCCACTGAGTAACATTTAGCCAGGCCCTGCTGAAGCTGCCTTAAGACCTACAGAAAAAGGAGAGAATCAGAGAAAATAGAGAAATACTGAAATTATATGAGAATTATTAGATTTTTAATAGAGTCAAATATGCACATGTCCTCTCAATACCCTCAGTGAAGCACAATTGAGGGAAAGAAGGGAAGTGATGACTATGTTTCCCCTGCTTGCCTAGTGGAATGATGCATAGAGCCTGCAGCTGCTGCCCAATGCCCCAAATCATCACAGGTAATCACGCAGATACACATACACATTGCAAAAAAACTTCCAGCTCTAAATCCCTTGCCCCATCCTACACGCTCACAGCACCCATCCATCACCTGTCTTCTCTCCTCTTACTGCATCACATCTGCTGTGTGTGGAAGCTGCTTAGCAAGGCTAAAACTATATAAAGTGCATCAAGCTCAGTTTGGACAGACCTACCTTATGATGTGATGCAAGACACATTTAGCTTTAGTGTTGTATGACATATACACAACTCCCTCCAACTTGCTGTGATACATGAAAATTCTCACCGGCAGGTGTAATATTTTCTCACCTTCTGAGCATCTTAAAACACACACTCTGCAGCAAAATCAGATGTGCACCCTCCCCCTTCCTCACCTCTTCATGCCAATTCTCTCTGAACCACACCATCTGGTCTACAATGCCCTCCAGGGAGGACAGTAGTGTGGGGTGTAGCTCCCGTTGCATGTGCATGATACGGCTGCAGCGCCACATTGGAGCAGTGGCCCTGATAGGCCCTGGATCCGAGGCCCCCGAGTGTGGCTGGGTCCCAACTGAACTAGGCTGCTGCTGCCCAGATGAATCTGGGGGAGAAGAATGGAAAAGAGGAGTTATATAATAATTATAATTGCAATTAAAAAAGATGTCTTAATAGAAATTAGATAAACGTGCAAAGTTATGCTGCAAATCATTCTGCAAACATATTTTCTGCACCTATACAGACTTTCAAACTTAACATGTTTTATATTTTATTGTTCAAAGTGTGCTAAACAGGCAACACACTACACACACTTGTGTTTACTCACCACTTTTGTAGCGTTCCCTCTGCTCGATCTTGAGAGTCAGGTAAAGGGTGCGGATTGGGAAGTAGACAGCCTGGGGGTACACTCGTCCCACCTAGCAGATAAAAGAGGGTCACAGATTACATTTCAAAGACTCCCCCTAAGGACTGCAAAGGAAAGAGAGAGGGGAGATAGACAGAGGCAGGGAAGGAAGAGATAGAGAGGTAGGGACAGAGAGACACTATATGCCTATATGTGTCAGAGTGAGAGAGAGAGATCATACTGATACTGCCAAAGACCTGTGCTCTTACAGAGGGAGTGTTTGAAGCTTTGAGTCAGGGGAGTTAGGAGAGTTAAAAACATGTCATGGCTGAGTTACAAAACTCAATGTGACTGATAATGAAACTGCCTTCAAGACTTCCAAGAAAAGTCACTGACAACACTGGAAGAGGTAATGGTCAAAGGTGGGACACATAAGAGGCTCTGAGTTTTAAACACACAGCAAATTCACCTTAAACTTTGTGGAGTGTGAATCCTTTGATAAGTAATGCACCTGGTAGATTCAGTGTCTGTCTTTAGTGTATAATTTATATATCTGTACTAAACCCCTGGGTGTGTAGTTATATTCTAGAATCAAAATATTGTATTTATGAAAACAAACAAAACAAACAAACATTCAATGAACTCAAAATGTAGATATGTGGCAGATATTCTTCTTGCTGTTTTTTTTATATTTTTATTCTCTTCCATTTATAGTGGCATTATGTGACAGGCCGTTTAAAATAGCTTTGCATGAGTCATAATTTAAAATAACCTAAATTCATCTTATACTGGGCCTAGGGGCAGCCCTCCAGTTCATCCTCTGTCTTTGTAGGGTCTGTATCTTACATTAAAAAGCACCTTTAGGCGACTGCTTGTTGTGATTTGGTGCTATATAAATAGAATAGAATTGAATTGAAATAAGCTGTTTTAGCTCCCTTCCCCCTCCCTTTAAGACAACTTTCTTTTAATTGGTCGCCCCTTGTAAACAGAAGCTTTTAAGAGCAGGTGAGTAGCTATGATATAGCTGCTGTTATCTGTAACTGCATTTAATTTGCATATATATATATATATATATATATATATATATATATATATATATATATATATATATATATATATATATATGTGTGTGTGTGTGTGTGTGTGTGTTAGATTGTTGCTTAATAGTCACGTGTTAAATTGTTACGTGTTTTATTTGTTTTAACTTTTGCTGCCCTCTTGGCCAGGTCTCTCTCAGAAAAGACATCTTAATTTCAATGAGACTTTTTAACCTTGTTAAAAAAAGTTTTATATGAGCATCCAACATGTTATCAGGGTTTATGTTACAGGAAATAAGGGATACACATGATAGGTGACAAATTATTGGAAAAATAAAGATGGTGTTTGAGAAATGTTTTGATGTAGCATCACAACAGCTTCAAAGTGTTTAAGTTTCAGAGAGGATGGAGAAAAAAAACCCATTCTTTTAAAAGACATTTCCCTCATTTGGTGTTTGATGGTGCTGGAATGCTGTTTAACACGTTAAAAAATTTATCAAAGGTGTTAAATGCGATGTAAGGAAAGCATTTGGTGACCCATCATGCCCTGCGGATGGGTGACTGTCATTACATCAGCACAGGAATGTTTCATGTTAGGATAAAGGTGATCGATCGGAACAGCTCTGTATTGACAACGAGACCCAAATCATGGCAGCAAAATGCAATAACAAAGCCACCAGGTCCCCTAACTGCAGGGCAAAAGAGTTCAGGTTTTCCTCAAATTTCCAATCTGTCTGTAGTTTGAAAATAATATTCAGGTGAGTTTTCAATTTAAAAAAAAAATCCTACTTTTTCTTTCTCATATAAGAGGTAAACATATACTGCTCACTCGTTTG
>JAMQGT020005402.1:12500-100571 GCA_024447675.2 Pterophyllum scalare
TGATATTTTTTTTGGTTATTAATATTTTCATTGTAATCTCCAAATATGTTTCTATTCAATTATCCTGTGTGTGGCATTTTGTTTACTTTATCCAAGTCACTTTCAAACCTTGTCCTTTCACTCTCGCCTTTATATCCTCCTTCACACTCTCTCTCATATCCTCTATACAACATCCCAGCTCTGTTGAGAGGATGGCTGTTTGTTATAGCAGACTACTCTTTGAAGATCACCCTCTTCAAATTGTGCGGAAATAATACTCCATTAAGCAAAGCAAATTAGTCCTTGGTTTAATTACTAGCTCTGTTCCTGCAGTGCGGATGCGTTCAATATTAACTTTATAATCATTTCTTGAACAAATAATTTAAAAACCAATTCACCAGGGACTGGTGAAAGCCAATAAATTGTTGTAAAAGGGGACACTAAAAGAATCTGGATGCTTAATTTGGTAAATAGAAAGCAGGAGAGAGACCACTTTGGCGAGAATGCAGTTAATTCATCTTGATTAGAAAGACGTGCATAAGGACTAGCGCTAACACGCTAGCCAGATGTGCTGCCCAAAATGCATACAAAGAGCCAAGGAATAATAAGATTGATGTGTGCAGAAAATATCCACATCCACTGACAGCTGACCACAAAGATTTTGACTTAAGCACAAACTAAAAGGACTCACCTGACTTATCAGGTTGAGCAGAGGTTTTCCTTCTGATCCAACCAAGCAGGTCAGAAGCTGGGGTATCCATGCCAACCACTGTATGGGCGGGACTCCAATACAGTACTTGTCAACAGCATCAGCCAGAGTGTTCTTGTCATCGAAGCTGAGCAGCCACAACACCTACGGGTGGAAAAGATCACAAAAAACAATGTTAGAAGGTGGGAAGAAAGTTAAAGACAGGTGGGGAGAATGGAGAGAAGCAGAAAGAAGAAACAACAAACTAAGAAGATCACTAGATTTTTTTTCTCTACCAAGGCAGTCATATTAATATTCTCCATAAACGTCACAATTAGGTACCTGCTACAAGACACCAGCTAGCAAGGGGCAACATTGCAACCATTAACCAGACCATTGCTGTGCTCCTGGCTATGTTCATCTTGGCAATCCTCACTATGACCAAAGCTGAGCCATGTGGCAGTGATCTCTCCTCCCCTGATAAGCTTGTGTATGTGCATTATGATGAAGACATTAACCCCACTCAACCCCCTCCCCCCACCAGGTTCTGAGTACACAGATTGTGCATAATTACTGATAATGACTGGTCATCTCACTTCATCCATCAGGACTAAGCCCTGCCAACCCACTTTGGCAGCACAATACTTATGGGTGGGGTCACCAGAAAAACCCCCATCTAATATGAAGGTGAAGCTGACATTAAATTATTAAACAGAAAGCGATAGTAACACCAGATGCTAACAGTGGATATGGTCTATTATTTATCTAACCTGACACATAGAGGTGGCTTTGTTCTGTGCTAACTTTTAGAGAGGCTGCACTGAATGAGTTAGTGTGCATTAAAGAAGGTGGGATGGTTGTTAGCAAGAAGGTCCATCTCTTTACCACCTACGCACTGCCTACAGAGTTGCTGTATGGTAGAATCAGGCAAACTGTTAGAGAAAGGTCGATTCATGTAGAGGGTCATGAGATTGGAGTGCCAGGGGAGGCCATTAGTCTGCTGACCCCAAGTGCCAGAGAATGGCCCTTCACTCCACCATCGATCTAATGTGTGAACCCATCCCCACTGCTAGACTGTAATCGATCAAATTACTACACTCTACTTGTAACCGTGGCTAAGCCTGAGAGGTGGGGAAAAAAAGAATGTCTGTCTTCTCATTGGCAGCAATAATGTATTGGATAGATGAGGTCAGGAAACCAGAGAAGGAAAAGTGACCCTCTCGGGGGGGGGGTGTCTTACAGAGAGTACTGCTTTAAAGAATCACAGGTTTAGGCAGGAAGGTTGCTGGTTTCATTATCAAGCAAACAAAACACTGAACAACTGAGAACAAAAGTTAAGCAAAACAACAGTAAAAATCCCTCCCTTGCATCCCAGTTCTCTTATCACCTTTGCAAGGTACTTGCGGGACTTGCTCTCGTTTTGGTGGCGGCAGGCATGAAGGTAACAGGTTATGGCGGAGACCCCCAAGTGGAGCTGACGATCTTTAACGAAGATGTTCTCTAGGTAGTCGCCCCACATGGCCCAGGCTTTCACCAGGACGTCATGCATCTGTACTGCTGCTGAAAAAGCCTTATTTGCTTCCTCTGACCTAGAACAAGAACGAAGGGAAAGGAAAAGAGTTAGAGAGTGAGGGATATACTACGGTTAATGAGTGTCAAGGGCAAGTGAGCAAAGCGAGGCAGCTGGGGAAAAGGGAATATAACTGAGTGAAAGGTGAACCAGAAAGGGGAAAAAAGATAGGAAATAGGGAGGGACACTGAAGAGAGCAGAACATGAGTGGGAGGTGATCGAACAAAACAAAAGGAAAAAGGACGAGTGTGCGAGAAATGATGATCACATCTTGAATTATTAACTAAGTATCAAAAAAACCCACCACATCTCAGCCATTGTAATCTTCAGAGTTTGTCCCCGAGGCTTTGTAGAATAAACATTCAACCCAGTATGAATGAACAGTTTTGTTTTAGTATGTGATTATAGCATCCTCAAGCTCACAATTGAAATTTGATAATATTCATTCACACTCCACATTCACATAAATCAGATACAGATAGAAGATTTTACGCTCCTACGTCATTCTCAGTTTTTAGTTAATTTTGCAGTCACTAAAGTTGTACAGCAAACAATTAGTTTGATTAATTTAATTTGGTATTTACAACATATTCTAAATTTGGTTCATATTGTTTTGTCATTGATTTATATAAGCTGCATATGTTTGTTTTCTCTATTTCCATGAAATATCTGTTGGCTGCTTCAGCAAAAGAGGGGGCTACAACTGCAGAGGCCAACCTCTTTTATGGGCCCACTTATTACTTAAAATAGCACATTTCCCTGACAATGTATTTCTGATATCATCTTTGTCTTTTCGGGGTATAATAAAACTCACATTTAAAAAATTATACTTGTGCCTGTATGTCCTTTGGCTACTTGGTCCCCTACACGGTATAAAGTAATATGATATGAACCCGACAGTACAGATGAACCTATAACTTCACATCTATCTATCGTATATAGGCACACACGTACAATACTGCAGCTTACTGAGGGCTTCTATCCTGGTATTGCAGTCTAGCAGTCACACACTGAATATTCGATACACAAACTATTAAATAGCAGCCATGAAACAGACAGGTGAAATCTGGCAGCCGACCCAAGTTTTGACTGCAACATTTATGCTGACAGGGGAAATATATTCTGAATCATCAGCTATTTTCACCATGCCAAGAAGCTTCTAACTGTTGGCACGCAGTCTGAATAATTTTTTATACACCTTTCAGCCTCTGATTAATAAATAAGATACAAGAGGCACACCGAGACACACCACCCTGTAGTCAAAACAAGGAGACAGGCCTGTCAATGATAAAGTCTTACTGAGCTGAAGTTGGGTGAATGGACCTCCATTTTAGGAGTGCTGCTAAAACAACTCTGCCACATACTCACAGAGAAATGTCTCCCAAGCCAATCAATTAAAATGTGTTATTATAAAAGGCATTTGGCATGTGATTAAAAAACGGGAGCTTGATTGCTATGGGAGTCAGAGCCGAAGACCCTCCAGTAATACTTAATGGGGTTTCCTCAGTCGCTTTGCGAGTGTTAAAGTACATTAACGGTTTATGCTAGCCGGCTCAACAGGAGCACAGGCACCCAACAGACTGTCAAATATTTGACACCCGTTTAATTGACTGATCCCAAAATCCTTAGCACATGTGGTTGCACATGCATACACGCACACACAAGAATCTCTGAACCCCTCACCCCCACTCAGCTGTTAATTCTCCCCTGGTGCAGGGGAAACTTAATGATTGCAATAAACCCTGCTGAGG
Organism: Pterophyllum scalare; assembly: GCA_024447675.2. NCBI lineage: Eukaryota > Metazoa > Chordata > Actinopteri > Cichliformes > Cichlidae > Pterophyllum > Pterophyllum scalare. Next base: position 16,489 of record JAMQGT020005402.1, read on the forward strand.
TGGAGGCAAGTTTTGCTGATCCCAGAGATTCCTGTAAATTGCCTTGAGTTAATTATTGAGCTGCATATACATTTAATAAGCCTTCCTCAATTTGTCTTTTACCCCTCAGGACGCCATGTCATGACAAAATGACGGGCAAAAAAAAAGAAAAAAGAAAAAAGAAAAAAAGGGAGGTGCTTAAGGGGAAAGAATATTAAAGAGTGTGGCTGTGGGTGCGCATGGCCCAGCAAAGCACGGAGAGAGCAGCTGTATGCTCCACAGGCAAACCCTGCAGCCAGAAACAAACTACTGACACTTGATGACATAGATCTCATCTAACCCATGTCACATGGGTTACCTGCTAACAGAACTATAGAGGTGGATTACTCTGAAGCAAGAAGTGCCAAGTAAACATGACTGCTATGTACTGGCAGGATCAAACACCCACACAGTGTCAAGGGACCACTGACACAGTTTTGAGACAATGTGATGATGAATAAAGAGAAGACAGCCCCAGAAATATACACTTGGATGTTAACAACAAAAGGTGAAAAATGTGCAACGCGTGAAAGGTCATCAAAGACAAAACATCTGGTCGACATACTTGTTGATTTGAGCCAAGAACATCCCTTTTAGAGCGTAGAACTCTGCCGTCATCTCCTTGGTAAAGTACTTCAGGTTGGTTGACTCTATCACCTCTAAACCCTGACAAACGACATGAGGACAACAACAAGTTTAACTTCAAGCAAAACTGCAGGAAGTAAACTTTCATCTATGTTAGAGGAATTGTGAAGAAGAACCACAACATTGTGTTTTAGACAGGGCCATAATCACAGGTGAAAAACAAACAAACTGCTCACTGTTCATTACGAAGTAAGAGTAGAGGTGTTAAGGGAACTAAACTTTCATTACGGTGAGCCTCTGATTAGGTGTCCCCTACGTAGTGCCGTGACAAACGATGTGTAGCAGGAGAAAGAGACAGAGAACCACAGATGAGATAGAAGAGAGAAAGAGAGGGAGAGAAGAGTGTCTACTGGCACTTTTAATGACCTATGGTGTGTTGAACTACTTCTATTAATCAGAGCACTCCATGGGCTTAAGAGCAAGCTCCTGAGTTACACACTCTCTTTATAAGTCTCACTGCTATAACTTGTCACCTAGAGCCACCCCAAACACTTATTGCTTCTTCTATATCTCCCACTCAAAGTACCCCTAACTATGCTTCAAGCTTCTGCTGACAGATATCAGCACAAATACTTAAATCACTAATGCATCAAATGTGCTTACGTAAAAAGGTGAAAGGCAACAGTCTCATCCATTTGATATACAGAGTAACAGAAAGCAGAACACATGGAGCTCCCATCTCACCTGCATGCATTCATTCTTGCCCATGACACCTGCCAACTGCAGATAACACTTGACCTGCTGTCTGATCTTCTGGAAACAGTCGACAATGGGCACTGTGGGGATGGTATGGATACGACTCAGAATGTCCAAAGCCACATTCACCAAACCCTGGGAAAGCAACAGTGTGAAACAAATGCAATTAAATAATAGTAAAGAAACCAGAAAAAAGACAGATGTTGAAGTTGATATAGTTTACTGATCTGGATTTACTCATTGTAATAAAAGTCAGTTTGTCTGCCTGAACCAGTACCTGTTTGCGAGCTATCTTGCCATACTGAATGATAGCAGAAGCTGAGGCATGAACTCCCAACATGGCGTTGTTGTTGTTTGGATCGTGTTGTGTGTTCGTCTCATATGCTGTCACTATGGCTGCAGACAGAGAAAAAAAACATGAACGAATGTGGCATTTCTCTTCACACAAGTGATAAAGTTGATGAAGTAAGCTAAAAGACGGGAGTTTGGGCAGTTTGAAGGGTGGGGAGTTTCTAGCACTCTGAAGGCTCTGCTGTCATAACACAGGGGAGGGCACTGGGGACACTAAACGTATTGAACAGTAAATGAGCCATGGCAATGAATTTCATCAAGAAAATTCCATTTCACTTAAAGTTTGAAGGCTGTCATGTATAAATGAAGTGGATTTTATTGGCATGGTGCTGCAGAACCACTGCTATCATTATTTCAGTGCCTCACAGTAAGAGTTTGAGCTCAACTTGCTTGAGACATCACATTTTGCAGTGACTGCCTTTCTGAATGGTTTCAAAGTCACTGCAGGAGAGAGCTGAGCACTGAGCAAGGTAAACATGTGTGTGTGTGTGTGTGTGTGTGTGTGTGTGTGTGTGTGTGTGTGTGTTGTGTCCCGCAGTGAAAGAGAGAGTGCTTTAGTGAGCTGACATTTGGAAAGGTACTGAGACCCTGAGGGGGTTCTGCACATCGTGGCCTTTTAAAGAAGAGCCCTTCCCGGAACTAGTGGACACCAAAGCAGCAATCAGAAAGAGTGTCTGCATGAGTGCGGCATCCTGTAACACATGTACAATGGCTAAAAATATGTTTCAGTACATCATGGTGTTGCATTTAGAGGCAGTCCTGTCAGTGCATATGTCATACCTTGGTAGTGGTGTTGGCGCCACATGAATATGCTGCTCCAGTGCGACAGGTCATCAGAAACAATGGGGAGTCGGTTCCTCCATGTTTTCACCACAGTCTTCATGTCGTGGAGGCTGGTGTTGCGGCCCAGGTTAGCTGTCTGAAGCCCTGCATTTATTTGGGCAGCTTCTTGCAGCTCAATGATCTGCTGTGCCGCCTAGAGAGAAATGATAATTAGAAATCTGCTCTCCTCCTTCTTTTGTATTTTTTCATTTAACATTCATGATAACCTTTAACATGCCCACTTGACTCTTTGGCTATTCCTGCAGCATGTTTTATAACTATGAAGCTTGCAATAGGAACCTCTTTTATTATGTTCTGATGAAATAGACGCTGACTGCAAACTATGAGAGAATGCAAAGCTAAAGAGGTTGAAAAGCAATACTTATTCATTCATCAAGGATAATGACATCAATGTAAGTAACCCTTACCTATTGTTTTTGAAAAATGCAAATAAGTTTTGATTTTTGGTAGTAATAATTTGGATGAGATTTCCCAAAAGTTAGGGTTATCCCTGGGGGTTAGTGTGAGCGATGGAGGAGAGGGGAGTTTAAATTTAATATGCAAACTTTTATTTAAGTTTGTGAAGTAGCAGAAAATTGGAAAATGCTTCTCTTGCTTGCAATAACTTTTCTTCTTTTTTTTTTAATTAAAATTTTGTATTGCCAGTTCTGCTCTACAGTCAGCTTTAGAGATTTGGTCCAGAATGTACACCAGCTGAACCTAATCTTGTTAATATTTTGTCTACACACCTAAACAAATGTAAACATCCATTCAGATTTCTTAGCTTTGTTTGAACTGCATGATACACATGGTGTCCATCTGCCATCAGTAACTGTCTGGTCAAGAAAATGGGTTTGCTTGGTTTGTTTCCCCCTTTCTCTGTTGAGTTTTAAAGTTATTCTTGCTCTGGGGTGTTTTGACATTCAATTTGAGCCAAACAAAAAAGGTCTTGCCTCATCTCCCCTTTGCTATATATTGGGATCTTTGCTGTTTGGGGCACCGCATAAATTTTTTGAATTATTTATGGTATGGAAACGTAAAGGAGAAGGATACAAAAAGAGCAAGAATAATAGGTGATGACATGGTTTTAAAACAGCTATGGAGTAGAGCCCGACTGATATAGGATTTTTAAGACCAATATTTGGTCGTTTAAAAATTTGATATATCAGCCAATACTGTCTGTCTTTCACACACATGAAAAAAAAAACAGATTTCCCAAACATTCATTAGGTGCAGTTAGTTATTTACTCATTTAAGCTCTGCCCAACTCTGCTCTGATCAGCTGTTGTTGTGTTTGTGCCCTCTAGTGAACAAAGTATGCAATGTCAACATCCATAACATGGTTGAAGGGTGTTTCTCATCTTTACTTTTTAAATTGCCATTTACTGGCTGTTACAAATGCTGATAACGATCAGCAAAACGGCTAATGTCGGCAAATAATTATCAGTCCACTGATAAATGGGCCGAGAGTTTAGAGCCTCGTTAACAGGTAGAAAGACCGCATGGGAGCACAGGGTAAAAAAAACCTGTGACTGCTGTGTTAATGGAAAAGGAAATTTAAAGTAAAAGCATGGAGATTAAAATGGATCATTTTAAAATGCAGCAAGAAAAACAGGTCTGTTAGTCTACTGAGAGATAAAGAAAAAAAAATAATACACTGCTTAATCTCTCCTCATCTAACTCACTTTCTTGAAACTCATACTCGTGTGAGTTCTAACACTGCTCTGGGAAAAAAAAAAAACCCCTGCAATGCCTTCTCAAAAGAGTAGCTCTCATTATGCAGCAAAATATCATCATGTCATAATTTCTTATAATATTTAATTTGCACGTAATGTTTTCAGGTCAATATGACTCAATTATTATTGGTCAAAGAAACCTTGTTATCCTGCATATTACCAGAATGTCACAGGAACAAAAACACTCTGCAATGGAAAATGCAGTAGTATTTTTTCTGGCAACAAAAGAATTTTGCAGGCAAAATCATTATGTCTTCCTACATTACTTCAATAGCTAATCTGCTTGGACGCGGCACAAAAAAAAAAAAAAAAGACAAGGAGATGGGAAAATGTGAAAATGATAAGCGAGGGCTTCTATCTCATTCTGTGAAAAGAGGCCTCATTGATTGGCCCCAAGCAGCTTTGTGAACATATAATCAATCATTTCATTATAACTACTCATCAATCAATATTAATGCCAACCCTCATAATCAATAGTGTGGATGATAATCCATTGATCGTCAGTCACTGCTGAGAGCTGGGATTTGATGATAACTTGATTCAAATAGTATTTGAACCCTACTGTATTTGCAGAGTCTGGGCTTCTCGGCCTGTAAGGCTCACGGAGTCGTGAATTTGAGATATAGAGTTTGGAATGGAGATTTACAACAGGGCGCTTGGCTGGGCAGAGGAATAAATAGCTTGTTTTCCCTCGGCTAGGCTAAATAATTGGACTGCACATATGCGAGCACACACACACGCACGCACACACGCGTGCGCGCACACAATAACGAGGAACACAGTTGCACAATTCAAATACCCATTTTGAAAAGATAAATGTAGTAAATCAGAGCTGTGCTGAAGACTTAACCCCCCATTCCGAAATGAAATCTCCCAAAACAAAATAAATTAGGCAGTACAATATTTTTCACAATTATCTGTTAATATCAGCTGATGGCCCATTTCTAACCTTCATTCAGAGTATCCCATTCATCATGTAAATGTAATTCTGCTGCAGGTATTTAATCAAATAGTATCTGATGGCAGGGAAGTAATTACAGCCATTCTAAACTAACTCTTTCGTCTTCACTCTTTCTCCCCGTGTTCCCCCATTCTGTTCACTCTCCACCTTTTTCAATTTTCAATGCCTTAGCCTCCCCCCCAATTCTCCTTTTTCATCTTTGCCTTGTCTATTGTAATCTCTTGTGGTGGAATCAGAGAGGCTTAAAGGGATTTTGATTTTTTCTTTTTTTCTTTTTTTTTTTAATCATCTGTCTCAATTTTACAAGACTTGGAGTGGGGGGAGGGGGGCAGAGGCTCAATGTCTTAGGGCCACAGATGATCTCTTCACATGCATCTATTCAAGGGCTTATCACAATAAACTTACTTTCCTCCAGTACCCTTCCTGGTCTTTTGACTAGGGCTCTGGTCTAAATACAGCCTTTCAACAGAAAAACTCTTGTTTTGGTATACTGACCTGAAGCAATGGCGTGTGCACATGGGAAACAATGTGAGGCAGCCTCCTCCACTCACGAATGGCCAGGCTGGAGGCCATCTCCACCAGACGTTCTATGAAGTTGAGCTGCTGCTCCTCTGGGTTGCAGATGGCCAGGTAGCCACGGTGCATGTTCACCTTCCAAGCCATCTCCTTGGGACAGCTCAGCTCCACCTGGAAATTCACACAGTAAGAAAAATACACATTTAAAAACACAAGAGTTATGGCAGCAACATAATTGAGGATTCAAAATTGTGCAACCAATTTCATTAGCATACTTTCACACAGCTACAATTAAAGGATGAGATCCGTCTCCCGCAGTCCAGCAATGGACTTAGTTTGTGTTTTACTATCATATACTTGCCAAGATAATTCACAACAAATCAGACCTTTCTATTTTCTCTCTTTGTTCATCAGCATAAGCTTTTTTATGTCAAGCAGAAATCTGCAAAAATCATAGAGGCAGAAACACAGTACAAAAAAAAAATCTTTTGAAAAGTGAGTAAATATGTAAAAGTGAATAAACACATAATTAACTTCATAGGTTGTCATATGTAAATAGCCTAATAAAATGAACCCATTTTCACACATGAATTCTGGATAATTCTGTGAGTTAGGCCATGAATTTCTGCACTCACACATGCACCATTGTCAGGTAAATCCCAGAGGAGTTCAATTGTTTGTTGTTTTCCTGTGTGCATTTGTCACCATAATGTCAAGCAGAATAACGTGAACTCTTCACAGTGATGTGGCAGTTTTAATGATATGAAAACATCTCTGGGGAAAGGGCCTATGACATTTTCCTTGCATAATTTAGTACTTTGACAAATGTAAAACAATATTGTTTCCGATTTATTTTGTGAATGATTTCAGCAGAACTTTTGTACTAATGACTAATAAATTTGACAAGTCTGACGTAAAAGCGAAGAAGTGGAAAGGGCCCTGCTATTGATTAATAAGCTGAGTGCACTAACATCAAACAAATAATAATAGGGAGCCTCCTACGTCACACCTATGGTCTGCTGTTGTGCGTTTACAAGTGAGCAAGAGACCCAGAATGACAGAAGGCCGAAAGGATAAAGAGCGAAAAGAGCAAGAGAGTGGGAAGGTATAGGTGAGCGTATTTGTGAAAGCTCTTCCGATGCTGAGAAAATTACAGTGATCGGTCAAAGCGCACTTATCGGGGGTGACGCTTGATGAATATCCTGGAGACAGGGCCGCCCTTATCAAGAGCCAGCTTTAATTGAAAGCAGGGACATTTGGACTTCGCCTCTGAGCTGGTGAGGAGTGGGCAGGCAGGCAACTGAAAGCCTTGCTCCTCTCCTCCACCATAAAACAAATCACCCTGCAGCAGATGCTGGGGTAATTATTCACACACACAGCTGTCGTAAATATTAGCTGTTGGAGCCAGAGCTATGGAGCGAAGGATGAAGAGATGGAGGCGAAAGTGAAAGCAGAGGGGCCAATAATGCCAGAAAGAAGACCAAGTAAAGAAGAGAGGGCTGGGGAAACAGAAGACAAAAGAAAGAGAAATGAGTAAACAGAGGAAGGAAAGAATGAAACAAGAAGGAGGGGATATAGTGAAGCTGGTGCTGGCATCCAGACAATTTAATTAGATGTCACCTTCGGACAGAGCTGCTCAATGGATTGGTTCCAAGTCTCCTTGAAAGAGCAAAGTAGGAATATTTGTTATATGTCAAGTACTATCACACGCCTGCCACCCATCTACACTTTGTTTTAGGAAAACATGAAGCCAATAAATTCATGGACTAAACAGCTTAACTGCATTTCCACAGCTTTATGGCCACCTCTCTTATTCTTCCAGGGTGTGTGAAGTTATGGAGAGGTCAGACAGCACCAATATCAAGTTTCTTTACCTCACACTAACATGAGGCCTGGGCTTAATATCCAGCACTGCACTACAAACGAGGAGCAAAATGAAAAAAGGAAGAAAAAAAAATAAAGTTTTGTGTGAGTCTACCCGGTTCACTGGGTTCATGCCTACAGGCTCCACTGTGTCTGTGTTAGTGAGAACGTGTGACTACTGTTTGTTTTCTGTGAAACTGTTATTGCTACCTTTAGAAGACAGTCAGAAAAAAATCAGTGTGAATGTGTGCAGAAATACATATGTGTATACATTTAAATATGGGAACTGTACACTCCTCACCTGCACCAGAGCCTCTTTCATAGCAGCCCAATTAGAAACCCTCCAAGCACACTCAAGCACCAGATAAGGGTTTGAATGGCCTTTAGACTGGCCATATTCAGTCAGTGGTTCCCACTGGTTTAGTTCCTTAGAACAGCTGGAAAGGAAGACAAAAGTGAGTAGGTTTAACGAAGCTTAATTGTTCTATGCTTTTAAATGTGCCACAATAAATATATGTGCCTCAATAAAAAAAAATTTTTTATTAGCCCAATTCACAGAGCTTTTTTTTTTTGTTTTTACATGTTTTTAGCATCTGCAAGCTGCTTTGCAACCCACTTCCTCCCCAGCTTCTCTTTGTGTGCGACTTAATCACAGTTATGTCTGTCACTGATGCCTCTCTTGTTCTGTCACCATGTATCATTTTGAACCATAAACACATTTTAAAAGTTTTACACATTTGCATAGGTTACTTAGGTTTAATTTAATCCCATCCATATGGCACATCCTTGACTTGCATAACTTGTATGGTAAAGTACACCCAATACTAAAGGTAAATTCAATGAATACTGAATCCTGCCAAACAATACTTTTTTTTTTTTTAAACAGGCAAATATAAAAACAGAGGAGCCATTTGGCTTTGCAGGGAAGCATGTGGGTCATTTCTTGCCATTATTCTGTCGAGCATGGACTTTACTGCCCTGCTAAGAAAAATTAATCTTACCGTATCCAGTGGTCCTCCCACAGCTGGTACTCAGGGAATACAGCTGGGGAAACATTGCTCCTCTCGTGCTCTTTTCTAGCCTTCTCCATTGCCTTCTCGTAGCTTTCCTGAGCCTGAATAGATATGTTGTTACATTTCCAGAACAGAAAAAAAAAAATATATATATATATATATTTTGGGGGTAACAAAATAGAAGTAAATAAACATTTTACTGTTCCAAAAAAATTCAACATAGTATAACAGTACCTCAAATTACTACTTCAGTGGGTCTACTTTAAGCTTCCTCTCACCTGCTCAAAGAAGCCATGCTGCTCATAGGCAATGGCTGTTGCTGTCTCAGGAAACTTGCACCTCTTCTGCCACAGGCCTGCCCACATGTCCTCCTCTTGGAGTAGAGAGTAGAGCTCGGCTAAGGAGTCCAAAATCTCCTATACGGAAGAAGAACACAATGTGGACACAAGCGGAACAAATTGGATCATCTGCAGTAATCAAACTGTAAATTTAATGAGACCAGATTTGTTAATGAGTCTAGTTCAAACAGGATAAGAGGGAGAGTTTCCAACTTCAAAGACGAGGCTGCAGTGACATGACAAATATATGTGTGAACCCTCCACTGTGGAAAAGAGCTAGTAATGAAAGCAACAATAGCAATAACCATGAAAGATTTTCCTCAGTTTTCTGGCCAGGGGCACAAAGTCCATTTTATTTTGTTTAATGCCTGACTGATTTATCAGTCCACCGATTGGTAATCCAAGAGAAATATATCAGTATCTCTATATATGTGATCCAATAAAATTTTTATAGACTATAATGCAAAAAAAGAGACTTAGGTTAGAAATCTGGTTTATAGCATAGTTTATCCAGAAAAGCAAATGTCTGTAACACATTAGTAGAGCATGCACAGCTGAAAAGATATCAATGACTTCAAAGTTAAGTCGCTCATATATGGCAATATTTTAATCTTTTTACTTCCCAGAATTCCTTCCTGCATTTTCTGAACTCTTGTTTATCTTACATCATTTTTTTTAAAACAGCTTTAAAAAAAAAAGTCAATACCTAGTCAAAATCAAAATCCATTACCTGTTGAGGTGGTGTGATGCTCTCCTGCTCGTAGAACTCTGTGCTCTGCTTGGGTTTATTGTGCAGACTAAGACCTTTTTCAAAGGCCATGCTGTTCCAGCATGAGTGTGGAGCGCAGCCAGAGGTTGTGAGTCTTGCCCAAGTACTTCAGGACACAGGGGCGGATGGGGATAGGAGGTACACACTGGGACATGGCTTCCACGAAGCAGTTTAGGGCACTCGGCTGGCAGTCCCTCTGGGCCTGGTGGCTTCCACTGCATAGGAAAGGACTCATCTCTCCGGACAAAGCCTGGAGAGGAGAAAAGGCGAGATCATCAACTACCCAGTATTACTTTAGCAGTAGTGCACTGATACGACGTATTGATAAAGGCATTGAATTGCATGTGCAGGATGCAACATGATGCCATTTTCCAGTAAGAGAGAGCTGTTAAGAAATACGAAAAAAGGGAGAAGATAACACATAAGAGGAATAGCAAGGGACAAATGACAAAATTGTAAGCTGTCTTCCATATTCAGACCACATCATGATGAACAAGTTACTCAAGGCCATTTCGTGTCCTACAGAAATCAGTACTATGTACCATGTTGTGCTTTTATATACACATCTATTGCATTTTGGGCAGTACTGAAAAGATGAATATTTCATTAGTAATTTAAATACAGTCCAACTTGACTCAGAAGCCTTGTTTTTCTGTTTGTTTTTAAAGTAATGCATCTTTTTTAGTGCTTGTATCTGTGAAAAATACATAATATACTAGTTTGAACTGCACGCTGCCACTCTTTGCAATCAGAGCCTCTCAGAGCGCCCACATTTGGACAGAATAGACTTTGAGCATGATCATGGGGTTAGTGCTCTGAAAATCATGACTGACACACTCTGATGTATTGGTAATGAATGCAATTTTCACTGCCCGATGACAGCATGAAGTAATTTATGTCTTAATGGTCATTTTAATTAGACTGGTGGTGAACGCCAATGTGTCAAAATCCTTCCGGCGGAGAATAAACTTTGCTATCATTCCCTTGTAAGAGTCAACTCAGACTTAAAAAGCCCAAATTGCAGTAATACCTCCATTTTTACCATAAATTGGTATAAGTTTTGCATAAAATGCAAAGCTAAGACTGGCCTCAGAATAAACAAGTTACACACAGTATTTGTGCCCTGAGGTCTGGTGTAGGAGATAAATATTCAGAATTTTACCAGTGACTGCATCTTGTTTAAAAGTTCAATCACTTTAAATTGTTTTGAGAAAGAAATGAGATGGCCTGAGTTGCTGCCTGCATGCGCAAGTTATTGAAACAATACAGAAAGGAATATGGTGTCGAGTTTGCATGTGTTTGTATACAATGACTACAAAAAGGCAATGTACAAGTTAACTAGAATTACCATCCTGTGGTTTTAAGCCTCCACCTGCTAGTCAAGTTGCATTTTCTACTGAAACATATATATGTACTGAAGACATTGAAGGAATTTTATAGTGGGAAGGGGGAGGGGGAGAGATCATACATTTTTCTACAGCTTTGGACAGACATATTGCTACTGCTTAAAAAAAATTCTCAGGCAAGTCACAGCATAGCATGCATTTCTTGTTCTTGGATATTCACAGCATTTCAAAATCTCTCGATTTGGTCACGCACATGAAGTGTCTTTGTCCATCCCTTGCTCTGGGAGCAGAAAAATAGATGCTAATAAATAATACTCACATGCTGCTGCCTGTCAGACAGGATCTTCCAGAGGCGAGGGAAAAGCTGGACCCAGGTCCTTTCAGCCAGCGGTGTGGAGATGTGACAGAGCTGGACCAAGGCATTCAGAAGCGCCCCCGTCTAGTATAAAAAAGAGGAAAAATGAACTAGGCTGCTGATTCTGCAAGGCACTGACTGCTTTTAAGGCTCAAGAATATTGCTGACATACCATTCTACTTGGGGGTTAATGAATAATGCCACTGGGACATGAAAATGTTTTGAAACTATAATGAATTTAATACATAAAACATTGTTTTTGTATTGCAAGTAGTCAACCTTGGGTGATCTCAGTAATTTTGCCCAGACTTTGTCAAAGTTTAATCCATTTCATCAACCCCTCAAACTGAAGGAGGACCTTACTTTGACTTCCCGTAATGAGTCAAGAAACTTGTCGTGGCGATTGGTAAGCATGTGCAGCTGGTTGCCTGCGTCTCTTTCAGCTTGCTCCTTAGTCTTGGGAATGGCTGTCTGGTCGCCCGGTGCTAATTCTATGTCAATTTCTACATCCTACCAGGGGAGAAACAAGGAGAGGAAAAACATTTACTGTTGTTCAAGCCCTGACATTTAAGTCTTCACGTTAGGCTGTTTTCAAATAACATTTTACCAACAGCTTCTTGATAATGGGCGAGTGACGAGAACAAACAATTTTTAAGACAACCAAAGGCGCACAAGCGTTAGTCTTTTTTTAGACCCACAGTATGTAAAAGCTCTCCTAATGGGATAATGTGGCAATTTATGTGAGACATGTTGCGAGGTGTGTGCGTCCCTCTGTGTGCCTCACCTCCTCTTTGGTCTCAGTGCTTTCCCTTTCACGAGGCTCCTGCTTAATGTGCGTTGCCATGGCGAAGGCGGCACGGTCATGGCTGTCAGCCAGGTTGATGACGTTCGTGATAGATGGCAGCATGGATCCCTGGCAGCTGGTGCCAATGATGGTGTTTCTTTCGCAAACTGCCAGCAACAACTATCAAACACACAAACAGGTGCAAAATACATAAAAGAAGATTGGTGACAGTCGATGGCAGGTAACCAGCATGTATACCCAAAACCAAAAAAAGACCTAAGCAATATATTCTTTTTAATGCAGGATAAAAAAAAAAGAAAAAAAAAAGCTTACAAAGCCTACAGAAAGACACCGTTTACCTCTATGCACTGTTTGATCCAGAAGTGGCTGCCCATGGCCTCCCAGTTCTGAGAACAGCAGATGTACAGCAGCCTCTCATAGACGCGCCGCTTCATAGAAGCATCAAACACCTCAAAAAACTTGGCTCTGATCAGTGGCTGAGTGCAGCGAAGCCCTGAAAGGAAAGCCGGCTCCAACTTTGATGTGATGTCACTTCCTGAAAGGCTGTCATCCCTAGAGGGACAAAACTTTTGTTAGAAAGTATCTGAGATGTTAGCTCTTGCCCATTTTTATCACCAAAATTCACAAAGTGAAACACTTGACTTAGAAAATGTCACCAATAACTTATAATACAAAAACCAAGCGCACAGACAAATATCACTCACAGCCCCATGGAGCTGGAAGTTTTTGCTGGAACTCACACATGCCACTGAAACAATGTAGCAGTTTAAGAAGACTTGGAGCATCAAGTTTTGTTTTGTTTTTTAACATGAGAAACATAATGTCATGAAGACTTTTTCCTTTTTGTTACTTATCTTTCAAAAATATTTCAAAGAACTATTCGATTATTAGATTAACTGTCAAAAATAATCTAAAGAATACTTTGAAGCCTGAATGATGTTTAACCAATGCTGCTAGAGAGCTAGAGATTTATTCCAAAAATATGACATACAGGTGAGACTCCACGGAGCAATCTCAAAGCAACAATTTAAAAACAAATGTTTAAACAGCTGTGCCACACATCAGAGAGAGCGAGAGAGGGAACAGTTGAGACTGAATTACTGGGCAAAAATTCAGTATCTTTAATAACAGGACTGGTGTAATATTAACACACTAACTACTTAAACAACAATGTAATCATTTCCATGTCAGTCTGCTGTAGTGAATGGGCTCTGTAATGATGATTCATAAAACAGAAGGAGTGAGAGAGGAGCTGGGATGAAAAGGGTAGCACGGGCAAGGCTGCCGCAGCTGCATATTGCTCGTATTTACACCCTCCTCCTAATCACACTTTGTGCTGGCACAGCTGCTTTATCCTTCCATTATCATTCCATCATGGCTTTACTGCTCATTTTAAATCTTTTGGCATTAGGATGCAGATACATTGGGCTCGATTAAATGTGTATGTGTGTAAGATGGAGAGGTGATGAGAGCCATGGTTTGATGAATAGCAGGCTGAGTCGGTCTCTCGCCTTTGACCACCACCTGCTGGGTGTCCTGTCATGAACTGGCTGAATACTGATACTACTGTAACCCTGTGAAGAACCCCAGGCATTATCCGTCTTCATCACTAACTGTTGCCTCCCTGACTCGATCTTTGGGTGGCCATCTTGCCTTCTCTAGCTTTTTTTTTTCTTTAATTTACAGCGATAGTAATTATAAATTAGTTCCTTAGCTCCTGTGGATAACCAACTTATTATAATCATTACTATCTTTAATGATCCATCTTTCCACAGCTTTACCTTAGTCTTTAAAAAAAAATGTATGGCACACTGCTGGTGCTTCAAATTCTTCCTCTTCATCTTTATTTTCCTTTTTTTTTCCTGACCCAACCTTCTGTGTGTTTTCCCCGCCTCAACCGCCCCCGACCTTCACTCCTCACGTTAAGATGGATGCAAGGGTGGGGTGGCATCGGTGGTGTGGCCATTTAGCCATGTGATGAATGATGGTAATTACCTGTAGACGTAATTAACGAGGTCCAGGAACTGGGCGTTTAACTCAAGTTCATCAGGGAAACGCTTCTCTATGTAGGTCATCATCTTCACCAGCAAGATGGATTTCTCACGCAGGTTTGGCATCTGAAAGGAAAACAAGAGCGGGGAAGAAAGTAGAGATAAAGGAAAAAATATATATTATAAACAATAAACAGACACAGAGGAAGGTGGGTGAAATAAAAAAGAAAAATAATCTATTCATTTTTCTATGCAGCTGCACCTGTCTAGGTCAGCTGCATTCTGCTTGCTCTCATTCTTCAGCTTAAAAGAAAATAAAGACCAGAGACTCCTCTGTAGGTATTATGCTAATGCTAACCTTACTGGATGTAGAAAATGTGCTTTGCTTGTTGTTTGTCCAAAGGTTTCACACCTTTCACAACTTTGCTGATTCAGTTCTCAATTTACACCTGTTTTTACCAGAGAAATAATGCCATTGACTCCCGAATCCCACATTTGTTATTTAATACTGTTTTAGCATCTCACACCTGAACAGTCCTTCTCCTTACCTGGTTGGCAGCCATGGGAGAATTGTTTTTCACCCACTCTTCCACAATCTTGACAACAGCACGGAGGATTTTGGGTCGGGCGACTTCTCAATCAGGGAAGTAAGGATGACCTGGATAAAGTTCTTCCTCATTTCCATGCTCATGACGGACAACCGTGTCTTCACCAGGTCAAGACTCAGCATTATCAGCTCGCTGGTCACTATCAGAACAGGACAATAGCAGAATGGGTGTTTTAATATGTGTACTGACATTTATGTATAAAATATAAGGTTTTGTATATATATTCCACCATCTGAGCAGAAACTGGAACAAAATATAAGAATCTTTTTTCCCCACAACTGAAAAGTTGACCTTGAATAAATAAATTCTATAGACCTATCTATTTTTTTAAATTGTGGCAGCAATCAGAATGCAATTTCACATTTTCAAAACAATCGGGACTAGAGTTTAGCTTATTAGATTACTGAAATGTGAATAATCTTTAGAGGCAAAGGCCTTAATGATCAGATGGCCTTTGGACTTGGAGACTCTAATTGCTCATGGTGGACAGTTAATGTCTGTGTTTCCCGATACAACCATTAGGGACCCATTTAAAGCACTGATAGCATCTTACAGTCATTACCTCCCGTCCGAAGAGTAACAACGGGAATTATGCACTGCCAGACTTCTATAAACCTGAAGCTCAAAGAACAAAATGAACAAGAAACCTAAACAGCCTAAAACATCTCAACAGCAGCACTTCCAACTTGTTGAAATCCCCCCACCCTACCCCCACTCACAGATTAATATAAAGGGCAAGTTGTCAAGAGGTTCTGTGTCAAACTGTGACTACCCTTTCAAAGCCAAGAGCAAAAGAGCGCAAGGCAACCATCTGTTGACACAAAAAGAACAGGAAACAATATATACCAGGAACCAGAGCTGAGGAACATTCCCTGTGAAAGCATACTATCTGCACAATCTCCCTTGACCACAAGCGCTATTGAGAACACAGCTGGGGCCATTGACTTACAACTTTTGATACGGTCTTTCTACGGAAACAGGCACCGGTGGGACACCTGGGATATATGAGCTCTAATTGAGTCTGAAGAAGGTCACCATGTGAGTGTACATTCATGTTTGTATTGTGTCCACCTCACACACAGTCAAGTCCTTGTTGGATACAGGCTGGGGCCAAGCACAAGCAAAAACTTCCCTGATAATGTCAGCCAGGTGTAACTGCAGCCAAGTAGAATAAGTTCAACTGAAATGGCGATGGGTTCCTGGTGCCAAGGTTGGTGACTAATGGTGACTCAGGTGTGTGAACTCAAGATCTGAGTTACATATTAAGCAACACAGGAAGAGATACTTTTTATGTAACGGTGCTCTATTTGTACAAGAGTGCATAAAACTGTTGCTCATTTAAAAACTACTGAATATATAAGGTATACTGTGCATCCTTTCCTTATATGTGATCGCTTTTTAAGTTAGGTTTGTGTGCTTTGACTGTCACTGGCTTTCCTCGCATTCTTCCACTGAATTCATGTACCTGTGCTGGCTTCAGTGACCCCTGGGTTAGCCTGCTGGGGGCTCAGGTGTTCCCGCACCATCTTCTGTAGTGAGCGCATGAACACTGAGATGAGGCGGTCAATGTAGCTGGCATTGTAACTGCAGGCTGACTTCAGGATCATAAGTGTTCCTGTAAGACAAATGAAGGGGAAGAGAGAAAAAGTATTGGAAATGCAGTAATTTGACAAGAAGCTTCACTCCTCTGGGGAGAGGTAACAGACACAGACACCTGCAGTATGTGTATGTATGTATAGTATATATATATATATATATATATATATATATATATATATATAATTTTATTTTTTCTTTTGCCTCAGGAGTGTAACAGAGGCAGAAATAAGAATGAGTAATGTTCTTCTTTGTTGCTGTTCCCTGGAGAGGAGACAAATGTTAAAATGTCACCCCCTGGCCAGATGGATGCATCACATCACTTTGACTTTACTGCAACAGCAGGATACAAAGAGCTTTCTTTTACTTTATTGACCACCACTGTAATTTTAGGAAACTGCATAAAGTAGCGTTACCTTTAGACTCCACTCAAATGGCCATTTGTCACCTTGAATGACCTAGATTTGGAAACCTACTGTATATTTCAACTAAAAGAAAAACAAATTGAAAGTCGTCTTGAAATAAGCTTTAATGAAAGCTTTTTCTATAAACACTCTCTGACATCTGGGTGGATAACAGCAATGTTTGTACAGGAAGAGTGGCTGAAAGCAGCAATCTTTCCCAAGACAGTCTTTCCCAAACTGCTGGACTGTGGCCCCCCATTTAAATAGACCAGATGTTAGCCCGAGCAGCAGAGCCCATCGGCTTGCATTTTAACAACCTACTCAATAGCTTAATTGGTAAAAGTGACTGAGAGGCTGCTTGGTGCTGTAGTGAGAGTGGAAATGTGATTTTTTTTTTCTAAGTATATACAAGCAACAACAGAAGCGTAGCAGAAAACAAGGGTAGAAAGAGATAATGGGAGCAAACGAGAGTTCTTACCAAAGAGTTGTGTGGGGTTAGTGTTGGTTGTTGCTTTTTCATAGTTGGTAAGACCCTCGTAGATGACCTTGCCCACAGCAGCATACAGACACTCCAGTTCCTCATACTTAGATGCCACATTTGATGTGCCTAGAAAAACAAAGCAATGTTTGCTTCAAACAAAGAACATCTGAAAATCTAAATCACTGCCTTGCAAAGCGATGCAGTGGTTATGCTGCAAGGACTCACCATCACAATGTACTGATCACGCTAATGTTTCGACCCCTTTAGGCCTTAGTTAAAAGTGCTTTAAAACAATTCTTACAACAATGATCTTAAATCAGACATACGTGGGACAGTTATTCTCCTGTGAGCATGTCTCCATATTTAACTACAACACACAATCTGTAACATTAAACCGCACACATGTTAAAGAAAAAACATGACTAACAAATCATTTATTTAAAATATCATTTACAGAATTGACTGTCTAATGAATGAAAATACTGGACAGCTCTCATCAACATTTTTTTTGTTGTAATTATACAAGCAAGTCGTGTTGGGTGTATCACAAATACGTTTATAAAGTCCCAAAATCCCTTAACGCACAACATGACATTGAGTCTCGTGATTTAATCCTTTGAGGAGCAAAGTTTGCAAATTACATATCCAGCATAATTCACTTCTATTTGTAATTTCATCAGTGCGTGGCATAACAATTTCTCAGAGAAGAATCAGATATATAGCGCTCTCCTGTGTGCAGCTGGTCTAGCTTCCAGTGAGAATTTAGAAATAAATCATTGCCAGCTTACTAGGCTCAGTTGGGAAGATGCTCATGAGGCGAGAAAGAAGGGAGTGGACGGCACGCAGCACTTTGGTATTGCCACAGGTCATGCATGCAGCGATGCCCCGTTGAAGTGGCTTAAAGTGGGTCAGGACGGCTGGGGGCTGCAGCACTGTCAACAGGAAGCAAAGAATCTCCAGTCCTGTGCAGATGTTGGAGATGTTTGCTTGGGCTGGCTGCTCCTGAGAAGTCAAAGAAAAGCAAACAGAAACACAAGGTCAACGAAGCACGTTTTTATTTGCATTGTTATTAGGACAGATAGAAATCTTAGGCAACTATTAGACATCTTAATAAAAGCCTCATACAAAGAAAATATTGATGTTTATCTTTTCAGTCAAGTGTACACATGCTAAAACAAAGCAATATAAATTATAGTGCAATTTCATCCGCTGACAGATGAAACAATCAAGCTTTTTATTCCATACAACTTTGAAATCAATACTCTTCACAAACGCACACAAAAACAAGGCATTGTGATGACTGTTAAACCAAAGATCAATGGGTAACACTGGGTCCTAATTTTGTCTAAATTGCAAACAAGGTTTACAATGGCAGGGCAAGAGGGTAATCTGGGACAGATCCATGGCACTAATCTTGCCTAATGAACAAGGTGACTGTTGTGATAAGGCTCCAGCTAGATATTAGGGCAGTATTGATTTGGCACTGTATTAACAGAAAAGGAACTTGTCGCTGCAGGAGCCATGCAGATAGGGCACATACAGGCATGCCTGTGAGGCTTTCTCATCTTACACTCCAAATCTGCCACCTCATGCCACTCCCCCTGACTCTTAATCACGGGCATGCCGGGACAATGAGATGATAAAAGATAATCCGATTTACAGCATTGTTCATTAGTCTGAGTAAGGCGGCTAGGCAGGTAGAGCGAGATCCCAAGGGGGTGGGCCTGCATACATCTGCATAACACCTACAGAAAACCTTGTTTGTCAGAATATCCCCAAAGGGATATGGAAGGACCAATTGGTTTTGTGTGAGTGTGCATGCAGGGACACAAAAAGGTGCAGCCGATGAAGTGATCCCCAAAAGAGAGCAAGGGCAGTATGTTACAAATGGTGGCGCAATGTGATAACCTTGTCTGAACAGTGATGCCAAATCAGACCAGAGAGATGAGTAGAGAAGGAAAGGAAACGTGGATAAAAAGAGAGAGAGAATAAGGGCTCCGATAAGAGGCTGGATGGAAAAGAGATGAGAGGAGGAAGTGGTTAGAGACAGAGGGAAAGGCGAGGACAGATGAACTGAGTCACAGTGGGGTGATACAGAAAGCAAGGATGAGGAGTTTAGGATGAAGAGCGCTTTGGGGGGGGGGGGCACAGGCCAACCCGGATAGAGTGCTGTTATCTCAACACTGTCATTATTTTGTCATTATGGTGGTTGGCGCCTCACTTCATGCATTACTGATAACAGACAAAGGACTCTGAGGTGTTGGAGCAAACACTAAGACGGAGCTTAAGCGGGGACAGGGAAAACTTCTCTGGGAAGCTATTAGTTATCCTCAGCTGTTTGCTGCTTATTGCTTGGAGCTTGAACAACAACAGAAAGATTGAATGTTTTGATTTTATTCAAACTAGTTTGAAATATTTTGAAAAATACCTTTACTAAAGTCCAAATAACAAACTTTTTTTTTTTAAACATACCCCAAAACAGGAATATTTACCATGACAAAAGAGTCAAGATAATAGTAGAGCATATTAGACTGTCTGCTCCCAAGAGGTCTGAACACAGTCACTGACAACTGATCTCTGGGAAATGCAGTGCAGAATAACAGCAATAATGACAGGTTTTGCACCACAAATGTCACCAACATGGATCTGGATATGAAGCATGCAGGAAGTCTATTGTGACAATCATTCTCAAAGCACATGCCATCTTACCACTGTCATTAGTAGCTTGTCAAACCACTGTAGCTTGAGCTCAGCACGAGGCCACATGTCAGGCCTGAGGGCGGTTTTCATCAGGCTAACACAACGGCGAGACAACAACTCCCCCGGAGACCCAGCCACATTGGTGCTATCGTTCACCTAGAAAGGAGAGGGACAGGAAGACTGGTGTTATCATCATCAGTGACAATAGGCCTTCATCTTCAACATCGCAATGATGTCTCGAAGAGGTGAGACATCACACAGGGCAAGCAGAGACAAGGACTGTCTCCATACATTCATATAGTCATTTAAATCATGCAGCTGGAGCCCAAAAGTGGTACAGCCAGGATGGGGACCATCCTTCAATCAACATTCCCTATGCAAACCTTTACAGTGATAAGCATCCACTGTAGTGAGGCATCCTTGACAAACACCATCACTATCAGCTCTAGGTGTGGTGTCCTTTGGCTGATCACAATCCCTCGGGCCAGTGAGGACATAATTTTTCTACTGGGATCAATTCAGTATCACAATACACTTTTATCAAGAGGAATACAAAGAAAAGATTATGTTGCTATAGAGCGTTCTGTGAGCAGTGAGTGATCCCCAGTGGTTATTTGGGTGGGGGTGGGGGGTATATTCAACAGAGATGCTTGGATGAACAGTGAGAATGAACAGTGAGAATGAAGCTTGGCCCAAAAAAAGAAAGTAGGAAAAGCCGAAGGGAAGTGAAATCTCAGCAGTCTATTTCAGGTTGTTAACCAAGGTCGTCACTCGACTCTAAACCAAAGGACAGCTGTATGAGGAGATGCACAAAGGACACAAAGGATGTGCGGGTGTGCACGCTTGTGTGAGCGTTATCCTCACCTGACCAAGTGGTTAGAATAGTTGTCCCTACCTGAAAAAACGAATGCATGGTGGAACATGTATATTGGGGGTGTGTGTGTGTGTGTGTGTCTGAGAAAAAGAGAGCGTAGAGAGATGGAGGTAAGTGTGTGAGTGTGTACATCTGTTGTGGGTGAGGTCTTACCTGGCATGCAATCCTGATGAGGAAGTTGACCACAGTGTCTGTATGTTGTTTCTCAACAGGCTTGTTGTGCATGCTCTCTGTGCCTGGCATGGACTGGCTACGTCCAAATACCTAACAACATAAACATTATAATCTGTCAAATATATAAGAACATTTTCTTCTTTTTGGACAAAAGAACAATTACAGAAAGCAGCCACAAGGCTAAAAAAAAAAAGAGAACTTCACAATAAAACTGCAGCAGTACTGGAAGAGCTGCATAGAAATGCTGCACAAAGGCAGGCATTTGCCTACAAAAAGGAGGATTTGTCTGATAACTTTCCCGGCAACTTTCTGAGCAATTAACATTTCCACAGCTCAAGCAGAAACAAACACTGCCAAGTCAAAAAGATTAAATTGTTGCCTGACATCAGGCTGCAGGGGGGCTGGAGCCTATTCCAGCTGTCATAGGGCTAGAGGTGGGGTACACCCTGGATACGACAGGGTAAGTAAAAAAACAAGCCATCTTAAAATGCATTATCTTTAAATCTAAATACTTTGAAGGATATTTACATTTTGGAGTTCATTATGAACACTATAATAAACAAAGCAGGCTTTATTCAAACCGTGTTGTTACTGCCCAATTATGCCCTCTGAATCTACGACGTGCAACATTAAGCTGATTGTGGCAGAACTCCAGATGCATCAGGCAAAATCACGAGGCAATTTCAGAGTCTTTAATCTAAATATAAAGTGCCTTTTGAAAGATAATTTTGCATGTATTAAAGATTGGCATTAGTGCAAATTAACAAATTTGATTAAATTTTGAACGGGCACTTCTTACAACAAAGGTATCCCAAAAGACCTCAAAACAAAAGATTGCAGAGTGATATGATGAAGTAGATGTGGTGCTGCCACACTACTGCTGCATACAAGCTGAATAACACCAACAATCCTGCTGTCAATCCTGTTAGCAATTTGTCTCCCCTTAGACTCATTCAATAAATCGCTGTAGGGGGAAAAAGAAAAAGTGCCTGTCTGATTAGTAGCTTTCAAACTGTTCCGCAAACACCCAGAGAAGGAAGTAACACAAGGACTTCAAGTGAGAACTTCGAAGGTAAGAGAATCTGTCTGGGCACGAGGGCCCATCAGTCACAGCCACATTCGTCTGGCATCTGACTAATTACTGAGCTCACCATGGAAGCAGCTCCAGTTGCTGTACGGAATCTCTTGACATCCTGTCCAGCCCCAGCAGATTCTAGAGACAGGCCTCTTTTCATAGTAGCCCCACTGGTCCCTTCACCACCAGACCCTACTTCAGCCTCAGATTCTGGCTGTCGTGCCAAGGAAAGAGGGAGATAAATCCAACAGTTAATACAATACAATCACAGTACATCTCTTTCTGTAGAGTGCAATAATGTTGAGGTTTCTCACTAGCTCCTACGGCAACATGAGTAATGAGTATTTATGGTATACAACTCAGCAAAAATTTTACTCACTAAGATAAATAAGGTTTATTTTGTGAATTGATGAGCATCATCAGTCTGCAGTGAGACAGATTATTGTGAGAAGTGAGATAATTTAGTGACTCTGTATGTCAACAGGTTTCATGACCACCACAAAACAGTGCGGTTACCTGCTGGTCTTTGATCCTCTGCAGCTCCCACTTGATGACCACCTCAGCTAGGTCCACAGCCAGCTTCCTTTGCTCTATGGTCACACTGGGGGTGAAGCCCAAACGCTGCATTGCACTGATCATGTGCTGCACCAGATGGTGGCGAACCGGGTAATAAACCTTGGGGGAAAAAGACACCAGGTAAAACTTAAAAAATGATCATCAAGTACTAAAAATATTTTTTTTTAAATTTTACATCCCTTTCTTTGCTAACAGGCAAGTGACATCATCCACTTTATCATCAGAGGACTCCAGAATACGCACATGGTGCTTTCCTTTTTTGTTTGTATTGTTTATTTTCATTGATTTTAATAAGTTCAATTATTTTGCAACTAATAGAAAACAATTACCAAAGTTTTCTTGAAGTCTAAGAACATCATAAGCAATTATTTCACCACAATAGATTTGAAATGAAGCAATTAACACGCGATTGAAGTGTAGACCTCATACTATGTATCTGTTAAATCCCTGAAACTGTTCAGAAATTGCAGAATTGCTCCATTTTCAGTTTTTTTTAAAAAAAGACCTAAACTTGTGCTACTGTTGAAAAAGCTATGGACCTGACTATATTATTAGTACATATTAAACATACAGTATATGTTTCCCAAAAGCTTACATGTTTAATATTCTACACAGAATCTGGCAGGATGGATTAGTGCATTTTCTTCTTACAAAACACCACAGAGAGATAATTATCAGTGCCAGAAGTGCAAGTGAATACAGCCAGTAAGGCCAACCAGATGAACTTAAAACTTCAATATAAATTGCACTGTGGCTTGAGGCGTGCTTTGCTTTCGTCTGTATATCTCACAACTTGAACCGGCACTCTGTAAAAACCAGATGCAGTATGGAAGAGTGGAAAATGAGTGTGGATGACAAGATTACAGGCTTTAAAAAACAAGCTTGTTTTGCATGAAGTGTAACCACTTAAACTCTATAGACCCATAAAGAAGCATTACTCATACAAAAACTGTCGTAGCTGCAGCCCAAACATGTGCATTCAAAGGCACTCTACGAATTTCAGTGTGGCAAAAAAAAAAAAAAAATGTATTTGGAAAAAATGTGAAACATTGAAGTTGTCTTTGAGGATTATTTTCTGATAAGATACCACTTCCCTATTCATGTAGATAGTTTAATCCCACTCTGCTACGGTACTGTGCAAAAGTCTTGAGCCACACCTCATTTCTTTGTCTTTTGCTTGGAAAATCAGAAATATGTGCAGCAATTTACTGAAAGATGCAAACATATGTGGAAATACAGTATATAAGGCAAAAACAGAGTTTGTACAATTCTAACAAGCTTGAAAGTCAATATTTGGTATGACCACCTTTATTCTTAAACACAGTCTGAACTCTCTTAGGCAGCTTTCCTGTAATTTCTATATAGGAACAGTACTCCAGGCTTCTTGAAGGACATTCAAAGCTCTTCTTTAGATGTTGGCTGCCTTTTGTTCTGTTCTCTGTCAAGATGATCCCTTCAGTAATCTTGAAGTCTGGGCTCTGCGGAGGCCAATCTGATAGTGTTTTGTTGCGTGTTTTTCTATCCAGGTATGCTTTTACTGCATTGGCAGTGTGTTTGGGATCATTGTCATGCTGAAAAATGAAACTGTTACTAATCACACATTTGCCAGATGGTACTGAATGATGGATCAAAATCTGATGTTGCTTTTCTGCATTCATAATTTCATCAATTTTGACAAGATCTCAATGCAGGCTGAGATGCAGCCTCTCTATGTTTTACAGATGGCTCTATCTCTCACTACTGCACCGCTCTCCTGACCTTCTCTGCACATACTGACACCAATTTGAACCAAAATTTTCAGATTTGGATTCATCACTCAATCTGACCCATTTCCACTGATTTTCAGTCCAGTTCCTGTGTAATTTGGCTTAACTCAGCCTTTTCTTTGTTTCTCTTCATTAAAAATGGCTTCTTGACAGCCACCCTTCCACTGAGACCATTTCTGAGGAGGCTTCAGCAAACAATAGATGGATCAGCTGACGCATCAGATACATCTCTCAGGTCCTGTGAGGCCTTTGCTGGATTTTTTCCTTTTTATCTATGCCTGAATGAGTGATAGGTCAGTCTTTAAGTGACTTAAACAAATGAAAAAGGTCAGGTACAAGTGAAAAAGTGAAAAAGCAGCCAATGAAAAACATTGAAAGACCTTCAGAAAATCTGGATAACTATTGCTCAAGACCACTTTAAAATGTTACAGGAAAGTTTGGCTCCTTTGAAACAAAACATAAAGAAATGAGGGGTAGCTCAAGACTTTTATATAGTGCTGTACGAGACTTTCTTCTGTCGCATTAGAAACCTTCCAAAACAATGGCCTACATCTTTTACTAGTTGCTGCATCTTAATCTTGTGCTTCTACTAAAATCATATATAAGGATTCCCAGGAAGCCCTACTTGTGTCAGCTGCATCTGCTCCAAGACTTTTGGTCTATGGACAATGGGAAGGGAAGGTTGACAAAAAACAAAAAACAAAAAACAAAAACAAAGAGTGAAAGGGCAAGTACATACATGCACAGAAAAAGTTTGTTTTTCTGTACTCTAGACCTTCCAGTTTAGACTTTAGGGTGATAACACATGCAAAGTTAAATGGGGTGCTCAATCACTTTGAGACTTTCAGTCAGAATAGGCAAACTCTGACATCAAATTCTTACTTAGTCTCAAGGACATGATGACATGCACTTAGCCCCACTCAAGTGTCACACTCAAGAGTCACTTAGCTTCCGAAAACTGAACTGGGACTCTCAAACACACATGCAGACAAAGGAGCTAGAGATGAGATGTCTATCTAAGGGCTTTTGTCAGTGTCAAAGAATATTAAAGCTTCTCACTTTGAGGGTAATTATAGCCGATAGAGCAGGACTTCACAGCCCCTTAATGACAGAGTGGCTAAGCCCTGTCCATCACGTGTGCACACAGACAAACACGCACACAATCTCTCCATTTCTTTATCAAACACACACACGCACGCACAAAGTCTCTCATCTGTCTGTCATTATCTCCTCCCCAGTGTAATTATGCTGATGTGATTACATTAGATTAGTCATCTGGCCCAGTGAGAGCAGCCTGTCAGTGAGATAGAGAGGGGAGCTGAGGGAAATGTCAGTCTTCTGCTAAAAGACTGTCGCTCTCT
Organism: Pterophyllum scalare; assembly: GCA_024447675.2. Taxonomy (NCBI): domain Eukaryota; kingdom Metazoa; phylum Chordata; class Actinopteri; order Cichliformes; family Cichlidae; genus Pterophyllum; species Pterophyllum scalare. Next base: position 42,329 of record JAMQGT020005402.1, read on the forward strand.
GACTGGCGAGGCGGTGAACATCAGCTGAAGAAGCGAGAGGGCAAAAGTGTCTTTCAAGTTTATGGAGGAAGGCGAATAGAAAGCCCAATGATCGTTTGCTTTTGTTGACTTGTCCACATGAGATGCTCTTCGACTCTGCTAATCACCACTGTGAAGGGTGCGTTTAAAGCTGTATCTGCATTAAGTCTAATGCGGGCAACAGGCGGTTAACAGAAGCATTATTACACACTGATGTTAAGAGTCCAGCTTTCAACTCAGTGACAGAGCACAGTACAAATGTTGTGACTACAAGCAATATAAAACTGAAATTAACTAAAATCATAAACATTTCTAATTGGTCCACATAAGATCATCAAAGTTTTAATGAGTATGCTCCTTTCCCATTAGGACTTATTAAGATGTGTCATGTAATTCAGGGCACTTAGATAATCAGTAAAATTAGCTCCTCAACAGTCTCCCCCAACTTGGTTCCCTGCAGTGAGCATGCTGAGCAGAGAGCTGGCAGAGACACTGAATGGATGTCTATGTGTACACTTGAGTGGCACTTAACCTCTCAGTATGTGTGGTGGCAGCTTACCTCGAAACACGAGAAACTGTACAGCAGAAAATGCTGATATTTAACTGTCATCCTTAGAAGCATATTACTTTTGCTATTATTAAGGGGTCTGACAAATCTGTCATGGTTAATTTAAATTACAGAGGGCTTTGCTCCATCCATCCCAGGAGGATATCATGGCACTCAATACTTTTGGTCGTGGTGGTCTGACATATGGAAGTGCACTGCTGCCAGAGTTTCGTTTCATTTCATAAATCTACTCACCCTGAAGTGCTGCACAATGAGATGCAGTATGTGAACCAGCTGTGGTACAGTGTGTCCCTCCTCCACAATGATTTTGCGAGTCCAGTGGGTCAACATCTGGTGGCCGTCCTCCATGCGGGCAGGCACAGCTGGAGTCAGGATGGCCATGGCCTGGCGGACAATGGCCCGGGCCTCCATTGTGTGGGCTTTCAACAGGCTGTGGAAGACCTGCATAGAGTACACACAGCATGTCTAATTTGGTAAACACCAAGTTGTTGGCTAAGATTTTATGGCTCCCTAGCTGTTTTCTCTGTACAGATTCAGAGAACACAGAAAAAGCACACAATCCCTTCCCTCTATCCCTCTTACACACATGCATATGCACACACAAATACACACACCCTCCACAATTCCCTTACAGAGTTGGAAACGAAGTGAAAGAAGCCACTGACAGGCATGAATTCAAATGCTTCACTGCTGGAGTTGTTAAGGTGGCTCCACAACTGCTGAATTCCATCAAAACCAGATACAAAATTTAAAAGTGAAGAAATTTAAGCAGTGAATTTCTTGCTGAAATGCAACTTAAGAGTCATAGTTTCATATACACAAGTTCTACCTTTGACTATTCAAAAGATTCAACATAAACCACGACAGACCATAGTTCAAAAATATTAATGATTTGTAATTTTAATCTAATAGGGATTTAACCAGCATTCATGCTCATCTGCTATATGCATGAGAGCAGATCGTACATGAAGGGACATAATGCAAGACACCCAGCTCAAAACTTCTCAAAAGAACTTCTCTGAGTGCCCTACAACTCTTTTTACACTGCCATCTGCATAGCCTGCACCTCTTACTCCTTTGCCTCATTGCAAACCCAGTCCTTTATATTCCCTCTGCTTCTAGATGAAGACAGCCTTTGATTAAAATCTCTGTCCATGTCAGCCGCAAGCATGCAAAGGTCCTCAGAACTCTGCTGATAAATGGGCTTCTTTCTTGGTTCTTTCTTACATCAGTATACCACAATCTTGTGCAGGCCTGTCCTTTAATGTGTCTGTATGCAGTTCAGACTTGTGCAGCATTGAAAGTGATATGTAAATATTACTAAATCTAAATCACAGAAAAGGAACCGGGGTGCTTAATCGCCCATGAAGTTACCACATTCACAGGCCGACCGATTAATGGAAGAGAGTGCGTGGCTGAAAAGGGTTTTAGTGAACCAGGGCCACCCAACATAGCCCTTCGGTCTTCACAACCCTACAGCATCACTTTCTTCATAAGCATCACTCAGAAAGCAAGTGTACCTGTTTTAAGTACTGCATTTTCTAAAGTGAATTCATCTGCTGTCTTTTATTTTCAAATCTGCTATTTTGCTGTGTTTTTTTTCTGTGTCCATTTCAGTATGGAATCATTTCCTAATCTGTCTGTTTTCATATCTGCTAGTCAGATTCATCACATTTCATCTTTTTTTTTCCTGTACTGTGTTAAATCCCTGTTCCACTGAGTTCCTCGTCTCTCTTTTCATTAGCACTCACCTGCAAGACAATCTTCTTGTGAATTGCAAACTTTGCGATGATGTGGGCCAGCAGTAAGTGACCACTGTATTTACAGGCGGGGTCAACGCAGGCTTTGGGCAGTAGGCAAGGCCATGCGAAGGTCATAAGGCGTCGTAGCTTGCTGTTGCGTGACTTGTTGTTGTCATGAATATGGTGGGGAGCATGCTCCACCAGCAAGGTGGAGAACTGCAGTAGGCAGATTCGCAGAGAGTCCAACAGGTCAGCCTGCTTCTCCGGGTCCAGAACCTTGGAGAAGGATGTGAAAGAAGTGGCATTAAAAACTGCTGGGCGAAGCAGAAATTGATACAGCTTTTGTAATCTACAGCAGAGAGTCAGCACAGTACATCCTCGGGACTTGACTTGGTAGGACAATAACATTTTTTCCAATCACACAAAAATGCTTTAGACCTGTTATGCTAATTCTTAACAGCTGCGGATGGAAATCAGTAAGTTTCCTGATATGTACATAAGCAATAAAAGGATATTCTATTGAATAAACTGTGTTCAAACTGCTGAAGTGTAACACAGTTCATTGGATCTGAATGATGCTTTATAAGCACACAATCAAATTTTACACATATTGAAAACCTTACATCACCCAAAGCAAAATACCAACTCCCTGAAGAAAAGGTACAGAAGGGAGTACAGTACATAGAGACAGGGAGATAAGTTAGGAAATCAATTTTAACCAGACCATAGAGGAGCCATTAACAGCCATTAGGATTGCTGTTAGTCAATGATGAGATCTGCTACAGTGCAAACAAACATGCTGACCTTTACCATGGTCACACTGTGACATTTACACCAGAAATTATGGTCTGATGAATCAAATGTGATAACAAAATAGGGAGGAGTTAGTGGGAGGAAGACAGAAAAATCAAAGACACATAGAAGAAAATCAAAGGAAGAGGAGAAAGATGAAATAACAGTAATTAAAGTGAAAGGCCAGAAGAAAAGAAGACTAAATGGGATGTAGCTGATGATGATGATGATGCCTCTGTGAGATCCCTGTCACACTGATGCAAAGAATCCTGCAGAGAGCTGCGGACGAGCATTACATGCCGAACATGTGTCGTGGATGATGGTGGATCACTGCGTTGGTAGGAAGTTCTGACAGCACGAAAAATCACTGCGGATGATCGCAGAGGGGCTGTAAAATTTTTTCTTTTTTCTTAAGCCTTCATTATCTGCCACCTTCAGCCTGACTGCAGAGGACTGCGGGCTGTTGGCGGATCGTACGTGTGTATTACAGAGCCATCACGTGCACTGCATGTCGATCACAAACTCCAATAAGGCAGCACCTAATTTTTGAAAACTCGTTATGTCAACACTGGCGGATACCTGCGGAGCATTGCGGACAATTTCTGCATTCTCTCTGCACGTGGCTGTGGACCGTTGTCCGCAGTCACAAGCAGGATTCTTTGCATCAGTGTGACAGGGGTCTAAGGTGAGATGTCGGACATTATGAGAGGAAACACAGCAGGTAATGAAATCAGGAAAATGAAGAAAGACACAAAGTCGTGTAACAAACAGGCAGCAAGGGTTGTCTACTGACTGTGAGAAAAGAAATGTTAAGAAAAGGGGAGATTTAAAAAAAAAAATCTGTGTATATTTTTGTATGTATACCTTGGTGATGAAGACACTGGTAATGCTTTCAGGATTGTCTCCTTCAGGGTTGGGCGGTCCAAGCAGCTGCTCACCTTCCCCCTTCTCAAAGCTGTACAGGAAGGCTGGATTCAGGATGTGCTGCAGTACCTATTAAAGAAGAAAAGTGGAGTTTACAGCTTTGACCCTTTCTACAGAGATTACAATGGATAATTCCACTGATAGAACACTTTCAGGAAAGGAGAAACTAGTAAAATCAGTAAAATCACCTTGTGTACCCTTTTCAAACCTACATTAAAGAAAATCCTGCACACAATCAGCCCTCAGTGGCAAATAATTAAGTGAAGAAACAAGGAAAGGGATGGAAATGAGCACAGGACCCTTTTCAGATTGACAATAACAGTAAAAAATAAATAAATTGATTGCAAAGGAGAGAAAAAAGGCATACTTGACCACAGCAATGTCAAATGTGACCCCAAATGATTGCAATAAATGATGTAACATTTAAGAATAGAAAGAAAACAATTTACACTCTGAGATAAAACCGAAGAAAGATAATGTATTTTCTTAATGAATCTCTGAGCATTGAAAGCAAAAACAAAAATCAATAAGATTTAGAATATTTAAACAGGGAATGTGAATGAAGCCTTGATTAGTTTGTAAATTCCAGACTAACCCAACCACAATGCAGCTAACGACTGCATTTATTAAAGAAGCTGCTATCTATTAATGAACAGCCCTATTCAATCCATCATTGGGAGGACAGGGCATTGCTCAGTGGAGAATGAGCTGTGGTAGCATATGTTCCATCTCCTCCATTAGCACAATATTCTCTCTCTCCCACACACACACATGCACACACACACAGCAATGTACAAGCAAGCTGAAACAGACACAGACACACACACTTCCAAATGAAGACACAAAGAACACACACTGAGCATTACTCTGTTTTTCATTCTCATCTGTTCCTATTAATTCTAAGCTTCTCTGATATCAATCATTGTAAGATAACAGCGTAATTTTATAATGTCATTGATGATGTGCTCCTGCAGGAGCATATACTTCTGGGCGAATAGCCTAGATCTCATTCTGCAGGTGCCTTAATTATCCTAAATCCCATTTTTAATTCACATACAACAACTCCGTGTGTTTGTGTGTGTTGCAGTGCCAACAGATTTCGTCTCTGAGCTCAATTAAGGGTAGTTGTGATAATTGTGTTTGAGGAAAAAAAGATGGCTCTAAGCCACAGTAAATATATATAATGATGACAATCACTACTAGATGCAAACAGTACATTCATTTTACACATGATGAAGAGATGCAGTCTCCCCTTTGAGTGCGCATAGCCAAGCAAAGCAGATGATTTTAAGGATGTGATTCAATTAAAATGGTTTAGCAATTAATCTGTTTGGACAAGCTGACTAAAAGTCAATATGCATTAGTATTACAGCTGCACAACAATAATATTTTGAATATGAAAAATAAAGTTGTTTTTTTTTTAAGTTACATTATTTCATATAATTCATGTAACTACTCATAATTTTAATCTTGCTCATTGTTGTCTAGATCGTCATGCAAGACAGGGTACAGGTATTAAGAAAAACATGCGCACATGCTTGTTGTTTAATGCCTCTACTTGGTGGGGGTTGTAGCAGCACATACTGTAGTAAAATGTTCTACTGCACTTTTCAGAACAAAAAGAGAAGCAGCAGAATGCGAAACAGATGCATAGCACATCATAAATTTCATAAATTGTTTGCTTGCCCGTCTACTTGAGATGAATTCCACAAATAATGAAAGGCCTTTGAATAGAAGAGCAGCACAAAAATGGTTTTCTGCAAGAAGTGTTTGGATAAAACAAAAAGAAGCAACACAGCATCAGCTCGGGGTCAGTCTGCGCTACCATGGATGATTCATTGCTGCTGTCCCACTCTGCTGTCTCTCTGCTTCTCTCTCTAGACACTCCTCTCTTTGAAATACTCTCCTAGACCGTTCTGATGTTCTATAGGAATCTGAATTTCCAACTCCAGGATTTCCTGAGAAAGTGCACGTGCATAAACACCCACACACACCCACAATTTCCTATGATAAATGCTACAGGCAATTATTTAAATGTCAATGGAGGCAACACCCACGCTCATTCTCATGCTCACTACTCATACACCAATCAACACAAACACATTCACACAGAAACACATCATGCCTGTCAGTCTGGGTCTCTGCTTCATCTGCACAGCCAGCATCTGCTGCACACCATCGGAGGACAATTAAGGGGGGGGAAAAAACAACAACAATAGGAGCAAAATTTTGCTGGGGGAGTGAGCGTGGTGGGGTGCTGCTGCTCTGCTAACTAAGAGAGTAAACCCTACTAAAAATTCTAATGCAGCATTTCCACCAAGGAAAAAATACAGAAGAATGAGTTGGCTGAACTCGCTCCCCTCTGCCTTTATTCTGCCTCTCATTTTCACAGTCCGTATGCGGCTCAAGGAATGCAAACTGAATACGAGCAAAAGGGACAGGTGCAGTGAGCAGCATCAGAAACACAACTGTTTGTCCTTGGATTTGGGGGGGGGGTTGTGTGCACATGGCAGTCTCTTGTTTGTGTACCTGTGAGTGCACAGTTGCGTATTCCTAACACACAGCCATTTGGATGTGTGCTATTGTGTGCCAGGACAGGCCTTCCCCACTGACCCGTTTGTACTTAACAGCAGTGCTGTTGCTTCTCTGTGCCAGGTTATGTGCCATTACAGCTGTTCAAAATGTGTGTGTGTGTGTGTGTGTCAGTGCCTGCATGCAGGAGAGGGAGCTTAATTAAAAAGCAGCCTGAATGACTGTAATGTTTGCAGCAGCAGGTCAGGTAGCGAGTACAGAAGCATTCATCTGTGAGCCTCTTGAGGTCCTAGAACCAGACAAAATGACCTTCCCCACTCTGTCACAGAACTTCTGGTACAAAACACTAACCATAAGAGTCACAGAGATCAGGTCCCTAAATGCTATGTGTCCGACATTGAGGAAGCAAAGCCAGCAAGCCATGGAGACGGGGCACTTATGGTGAATCTATGACATTAAATCTATTTTTCTACAATGACAAAAGTCCAGAACATAAATCTAGTGTTATTGTCAAAGTTGCTTTCAAATCAGCATATTTATCAAACGTGGTGTTGTTTTTTTATAAGCTGGGCTTTATGGTATCAAAAATTACTGCATCTATGACCAAAAAAATGTCATTTTAGCAAGTCTTGTTCTTACAATAATACACACACACACACACACACACACACACACACACACTCCAGTATGGTTATAAAACAAAATAAAGTCCATGATTACCTGTGCAGACACTGCATCATGGAGTAATAACACCACAACATGACATATACGGCAAAATATTTGCATCATGGCTCAATATCTTTCATTTTATATGTGTGCCTACATATAATCACTGTGTGCTTTTCAGCCCTGGCCAGTATGGGCCACAGATGTTAAAGTATCTGACAGGAATGGTATTACATATCCACCATCATAATCATCCCTCCACAGACACAGCCAAAGTACCTTTCATCCATCATTCTAGTGCCTATTCTACACAGGGCCAAAGGGGAGCTGTAGCCTGTTTCGCTGCAGCATGGGTGGGTACACCTGGACAGGTCACCAGTCTTTCACAGGGTTAACATGTTGTTTGGTCAAAAATTTATTTAAAATGCATAACAAAATCAGAATGGCTTCAGAGGTCAGCGGGGGGCTACAATCCAGTATGCCAACACTACAATGCTCATTGTCTTGATGTCATGTTGTACATTTATTGATCGTGCTACATGACTACTTTAGGCTACACTACTTTTTCAGCATGTCATGAGTAAAGTTCTACCTCCAGGTATCACAATGTCAATTCCCAAAGAGGGTAAACAACTGCTTAAGGTCACAGGGGAAATTTCAAGTCCCTGTGGCATGAAGTCAAAAACGAATCTTCGTGCTCTGATTGCACGTGTACATACCTTTGCTTTAAGCTCATCGTTGAAGTGGGGATCGTTGAACTCAACGAAACGGAAGAACAGGGCACGTTTCTGAGCAATGGAGTAGTTCCTGGGAATCTCCTCCTCCATATACTCCTTCAGGAAGGTCATGTTGCATAGGAAGCGACCCGTAAAGGCCCTCAGCAGCTGGAACAGCAGCTCAATCTCTGAGTAGTTACGCCTATTGAGAAGAGTGGGAATGGATAAGTTCAGCGCACAGACACAAAGAAATGTGTCTAATGTCATCAACAGGAAAACTGTACAACACAACTTTCAAAGAACCTTAGAAACCAACACTGTTAATTAGCCAGTTTTACACTTTTTTTCTAAACAGAACTTTGTTTGTCAAAAGAAGGTTGACTGAACACATACACTAAACTAAAATTACTGGTTGGAGTATTTGGGGGTTAATTGCGAGGTCTGAAATAAACATCTGCTAAATGCCTAGTGTACCAAGTGTGTTAGCACTTTCTCAGTGCTCAAATAGAAATGAAGGGTGAGAAGGTCATTCATGATTGGAATGTCACTTAAGTAAAGTTAGAAAATGCAGTATCTTTAAAAATGTGCATTATTAACTTTGAGTGCTTACACTACTGAATCTCTCAACTAACACTTTAAGGGTCACTGAGTCATCAAAAAAGATCATTAGCACTGCCTGGTTGTTGTTTTGGGGGGGTTCACATTAGTCTACTGACCACATTTTCATATCAACACCCAAATTCATTGTCCAACTTCTATGGCAACAGCATTGAAGCTGTTTTCATTCTCATTACAACTTCAGCAAATCTACATACTTGCAGTAGCTTAGCAAGCAATAGGCCAGCAAGCTTTGGCTCTTTCCAGTTGGTGGCTGCCATGTTGTCTTTGCGATGTCTCTCCTGGAAAGCCTCACTGACCCAGACTCGTCTCAGCTGGCTGACGAGGGAGTGCTGCCCTGCCAGCCAGCCCTCATCATTCTTCACTATGATGCTAATAATCTGAACAGATGTGAAGACAAACTGGGTTAAATTAGTTACGGTTAAATAACAGAAATATGAGTTAAGCTTTATACAGCTTTGGATGAAAAACCACCTAGACATGCCTATGTGCACCAACTACGTGTATGTGAGTCTACCGTATAGAACTGACTGAATTCTGCATACCTTGATAGCTTGAAACTGCAGGTCTAGTCTGGCTGTGGTGGTGGAGGGAGATCCAGGTCGAACAGTTGCTGCAGTTCCAGCAGGAACAAGCAGGGGGACAAAACGGTTGGGATTAGAGGCCAATACGTCTCGTAGCGGCTTGGCATCCTTGTGTTTCAGAAAACTCTGCATGAGAACAAACATACAGATTGTAACTATAAAACAAAGTGGCATATATACTAAAACAACAGAGTAACAGGTCCACTGCATTCAATCGCCAACAATACATTACACATATAAAGAGTTATGATATAAAACGATGAAGAAAATTTGAAAATTTTACTGGGATCGATCCATCTCAATTTTGTGTTAATAGGACTGCTGAGGCTCGAAACACTCAATACAGTCCAGAATATAGCCCATTACAAAGGCAACAAAAAAGCAAAAATAGATTTTAAATGGCAAATGTGTGAATAAAAAGACTGAGGGGACAGCTGCTATTGTCTGACCATGAACATGCGGCTCCACTGGGGGTCGTTGAGCGTAGCCTCCATCATGAACAGCTCCACGGTCTGAGATGGGTGACGCGTCAGGAACTTGATCAAAGGCTCCCTGAACGGGCTGCCAGCCTAGTGTCAAAAATAATGAGGGAACAAAAGGAACATGAGCAAAGGAAACAGCCAGAAAGAGAGGAGATGAGAATGACTTCACTACACTAAATATAGACTCAGGTTCTATCACTTCCTTGTGAAAACTGGTTTTAAATAAATTTAAAAAGGCACTAAAACTAGAATTTCAATTATATGGAAGAAAGAATCTTAACCCTGGTGAAAGAAATTGGGAGTGTAATCAAGTATTTAATTTAATCGTTTATCCTCTGTGTCACATCTTAAGTAAAATCAGTGACTATTTTTCCAAGATGTAAAATTGTTTAAAGCAAATCCATGGTCATTCTTAACTGTAGGTCATTTCCTTTCATCTTCCATTGTAACTATTAACTTAGACCCACCTCTTGGTCCCCCTCTTCTTGATTTTAGAACTGAAGAAGCCTCTTGGATAAGAGTTGAAGTTCTTGAGACTATTGTGACCTGAATGACCCAGCTCTTATTTCCTTGCCCCATTCACCCTCCTACACATAACTGGATTAACCAGAAAAGCATGTCTAATTTCTGATATGTCTAAATCATTGTGTTAATGGAAGAAAGAATTTTTTGAATAGCATTCGCCTTCCTAATCACTGCCTGCCCGATGGGGTTTTACACCACTGTAAGGCAAGTCCATCTGCATGGACTTATAGGGATTGGTTTCCTACCTCTATGAGCATGGCCCTCTCTGTCTTCATGACCACCTCCAGCAGAGGTTTGACCAGAGTCTGCGGTGCAGCCGGGATCAGGTGGAAAAGGTTAATGATGGCCGAACAGATCTTCATCTCCTACAGGAAGATTCAGAGAAAGACAACAAAAGGAACAAAGGAGTGGATGAAATTCTCAGATAGATGAGCTACACAAAAACATCATTTCTGACAGACAGTCTTGATGGGACAGCCACTGTGGAAAGACGAGGATGAATCTTAGTCAAAGACTGAAAATGCAATCTGTAATTAATAGGGTGTTAACTTCCCACAGGAAAGGTGCAGAGCACCACACACACCAGCTTTTGGATTAGACTTGCACTGAGTAAAAACAAATAAAAGGACAGCATGGTTATTTTTATAAACCATATGTTATCTTGGAAGTGCAAAAGTCAGAGCTAAAAGAAACAAAAAACAGGAGAATTCAACATTTCTAGACAGTCAAAATGTGACGTTAGCGTGAAGCTGAGATGATGGTAACATTTCTGAAGATGACAACAGACACATGAACACATAAATACAGGGCAACTCCACCACTACCATGACATTGGTTCAATTCACCAGCACGACATTGGATCAGACCAAATTTCAATCACTGACAAAGAATTACCAACAGAGGGCGCAACACCGGGTCACATCTCACCTCAACACCCTCCAACGCAGGCTGTGCCAGAATGGGAGACAATGATCAGAGTCAGCAGAACAGCATGTGTGCTTTTGTTGTGTGTGTGTGTGGCTATGTGTTGTCTGTCTTTGTTCCGTATGGAAGGTGAGCTGATAAGATAGGGCGATAATGGACAGGCAGACTGCTGCAACCTTTACAAGTGACCCCAGGAACAACTTTTATCAGCCTCGGGTGAATAAAAAGGCAGGGGCCACACTGCAAATGGAGTTCAGCTAACATACTGATCAACTGATTTTATTGGCTTATCACAGACCTACAGATATCACACCTGGTGTCTGATATACACAGATACGATTTTTTTGAACAATTCCATAATTTTCCAATTCCAATTTAACTTTAATATACTGTATGTATATACAGAGTTTTTGATTATAGTTGGGCAACACAAAATCAATGCAGTTTAAAAGAAAAAAACACTCATGTGACTCACACAAAGTCAAGAGAGCAGGTTAAAAAGATCATATTTCATGAATTTTCATGCACTGTGGTTGTTTTCTGTATCCTTAACAAAAGCTCCTTCTCCTCCTTTTTCACTCCACCCCATACTCCCCTCTCTGTCAAAACCCTCTTACGCCCATATGTCTTCACACCATCTTCTTCATGCCTGCTCTGTCCCTCCTTCCCTAGTTGTTTCCTTTATCAGGCTTAATTGACTCGCTGACCCTGGTTCTGCTTTCGCTTCCAGGTCTGCTGTCACCAGGCATAAAGACCAAAGTTTGGAGGGCAAGAAAGACAAAAGGCCAATTTGCATCTAATTAAAACACAACATTTTGAGATGGGTCAGGATGAAGTCACATAAAGAGAAGGGAGCAAAAAAAAAAAAAGAGAGAGAGAGAGAGAAAAAAAAGCCTTTTTTGTAAGAGGGACAGGCATGTGTTTTTCCCCCCTCTCTTTCTGTCACATCTTCTCTTCTGCCTTTACAAGGTTATCTATGGGGAGATAATGAGGAGACGGAGCACAGGGCCAACCACAGCCTGCCTGGTGCCTAATTAATCATTGATTGTAATATGGACACTCACAACTCATCTGGGAGGAGGCCACACAGAGAAGGTGCACTACATGTGACTGCAGCTTTGTGAGAACAAGGGGCAGTTTCTCACCCCCTTTTGTTAATGGTATCTTGCTTTGGACATAACTTGATCTGAACAAATATGGTGCCTGCAGATGACCGTATTGACGTGTTTCTTGTGGCCATGAAATGAATGCTTTTGTACTGCATTCAAGCAGGATTTAAAAGTAAGACAGAACAAAGTAAAGACGTATACGTGTCACGGCTGAAGAAAGATTCCCATTTGTATCAAATTTGCGGTAAGGCACGGGCAGTTCTGAAATGTGTTTACTTACACTGCCATCACTCCGCTGGCCTCCTTTGTGTGTTATTACAACTACCTCCATCCACTTCCGCAAGTGTTGCTGAAAAAGAAAGAGAAATAAGCTTGAGCCTGTGTGTAAGTAAGGTTTTTTTTAAATAGCTGACTAAAACTAAACTAAAAGCTAAGTCCAAAACATTTTAGTTAAATAAAAAAAAAAACAGACTTAATAAATAATTGACTTAATATTTTCTACTTACAAAACTAAGTAAAAAATTTTTTTAAAAAATTAAAAATGAAGGAAATAGCTTCAGATTTATAATCTGCCAGTCATAAGGCTGCTAGGCTGGCAGGTTTTTGATTAAAAGACAAAACCAAAAGAAGGACAACACTGAAGAGGCTGAAGTTTCTCACCATCATCTGGTCACAGAATTTGTCGTTGAAGGAGTTGGGGAAAAGTCGTGTGACGGAGGTCAGGCGGTTGACCACATTGAGCGTCAGGCTGCGGTAGTCACCGAGCATCATCAGTAATGGGCGCATGTGAGTGTGGATCTGATCCACCTCGATGGTGGCGCCTTCCAAGAACTACGAGAGGACAATGTACAATTTAAAAATATTCACAACTCTTAAAATGAATAATGTACTCATAACAAGACAAAGTGAGGAGACGGTGAGTTTGTTTTCTCTGACATAAGCAAGCTTAAAAATATGTTTAAATGTTAAATTCAAATATAATTCAGATTTGTGTGGTGAACTTTTCCTAAAGTTTTTAAAAACACAGTGATTGTAATTTTTCCTCCTCATTATGATACTTTTCTGGATTTCTAACCCTGTGGACTGGTCACTACCCCTTGTGTCTCCATTAAAGAAGTAAGGCCACTCAAATGACAGCACGGTGAGCTGTAAACGAGCACACATGCCAACCAAACACTGATGACGCACACCCACACACCCACACATCCTCACACAGACGGGAGGGAATGATGCATGGCAGCCACATTCATTTTCCTCTCAGCGCTGAGAACAAACACTCCATCCTGTATCGATCTGGCCATGGCAACGCTCATTAGTGCTAGCAGGGCAGAGATGAAAGGAGGGAGGGAACAGAAAATGGCAGGGGGAAAAAAAATTCACAGGATAGTGAAAAGGAGTGATGGTAGTAAAAAAATAAATAAATAATGACACAGAAATGGAGAGGAGAGAGGACAAAAAGCTTGAAGTAAATAGACAGAGGCTAACATAGTATGGATACTTTAATGAAGTATCCAGAGCTGGTTCAGGGAGAGTGTGATAAAGTTGAGGGAGGTCCATATGAAGATGGAAGTGGGTGGAGAAATTGTATGAGGGGAGGATTAACAAAGACCTTCCAGATAAAAGACTATAGATAAAGCAAGGGTGGGAATAATGGAAAACAAGATAATATACAAACAGAAAAATAAAGAGGTGAATGTGAAAAAGTGACACAGTCGAAAGGCCATTTCAAAGGTGTAGAAAACCTTGACTCGGAAATCGAATAAAAGATTGCGACTACATTTAATTATCGGTTCTTGGGTAGATCCCCTCATAGCTTAACCACACAGATTAATGCAGATTTTAAAAGGTTGCAGCTTCAGGTCTAAGCTGTGTTTTGGCTCCAAGGGAGTTGCAGTTAAATTAGGTGCCGTAACACAGATAGAAGCTTTCTAAGTAATCGATAAAGTCTTGAAATTAATTCCAAACAATTCAAAAACAAAGCAGCCACCAGCATAAAGATCATTCAATACAAGAAGTTAAATAAAGATGCTCTTGCAAGCTGAAAAAAACAACTAGTAAGTAGATATTTAGCCTTGCTGAAAATTTCCACCACATTGTGTTATTGTACATTAACCACATAAAATTAATCTGTTAATATATTTAAGAGGCATCAGGATTTTTCTGCAAAATCTAATAGTAATTAGAGAACATGGAAAAGTCATTCAAGTCTTTTCTATAACTAAAACAACTTCATTTAAAGATGACTGGATTGAGGGGGAAAAGAACAACTTCAAGTGTAGCATTTCCTGAAAGCTGCCTAAACATGATATTCTGAACTAAATGCACAGCAAAAAGGAAGAGAGAAGTAGCACTGACCTTCCTCATGCAACCCTCACCCGCCTCCTGGAGCTCATTGTTGGTGGAGTTGAGGGCTTTGAACAGGGCAGCAATGATCTTCTCTCTGGACTGTGGCAAGTAGTTACAGGCTGCCAGGGCGTCTAATGAGGATAAAGAATATTAATGACACTCAGCACTTCCTTGCTGACCATAAATAGACATGAATAGACCAAAGTAATAGCCTTAAGATAAAGTAGCACAATTTAGTCAACAGTAATGATTCAGACAGGGATTTTAAAAGGGTTTAAATATGGCATATTTATCCAATGGCTTCATCCAGAGCACCTAGTCAAACCTAAAAGAAGAGTAAGCATCTCTGGTAAACAAACAATGCAGAACAGGGCCTACTTACTGAGGGCAGCTATACGGAGGGGAACCCAAAGAAGGAAGGCTTTTGTAACAGGGCAGCTTCATCAGAGCAGCATCCTCTGCCTCACACAGGTTCAACAGCTTGATAGTGGAAAAAGCCCAAATGTCACACAAAGAGCAGAAGTCAACAAGTTAGTGATCCATTAAATTCGATCAAAGCCTATATGCTCCATGTAACAGGATACACACTTAAAACCAAAGAAACCAAAGTCAAGCAGCAGCTTGGAACCCACAATCTTGTCGCTTCAAGGTCAAAGTCTTAACCGCTGCGCTGCCCACAATATGGAAAGTCAATTTGCTCTATGTTAATGACTCACCTCTGTGTAGAAGACCTTGTGCTCCATGACATTAAGGTCCATTGTAAAGAGGCGGGGCTGCAGGGTGGTGCAGAAGGTGTTACCCTCCATCAGGCCGATTTGGGCATTGGCAGGCTGGTGACGCAGCAGGTGTTTCTTGGGGGAACCATATCTTGCAAAACCTAAAAAGAAGGAAAACCCATAAAAAAGGCCCTTGGGTCAGTCATGACAATTATATTTTGGCGCTCTTCTCTAGATAGATATTTAAAAAAAATCCTATTTGGCAATGTGGCCAATTGTTGCAGTAACACTGCAGCTCTGGACTATTCTTTACTGAAAGAAGAGGTGCATTTAACAAACAATACTAGCAAAGTATTAAACCCTAATTACAGGTTTAGAGAAACCTTTAAAGATTGTGGTTTCACCTCTTTGTGTGGTTCCATGATGACAGTAACACTTTTGCCAGTGACCTGTGCAAGCACCTGCAGGGAGTGCATTGCCTGCTTTCTAACAGTCGAATTGGGCGAAGTGACCTCTCTGACCAGGTCATGGGTGACCATGTGAAAAGACTTGTCCTGTGCAGCCAGCAGCTCTTCAGTCTTTTCTTCATCTTTAAGTGGAGTGGCACAGCGCACCAGCAACTGCTCCAGGGTGGTCTTCGCCATGGCTACTGCTCCATTTGACACCTGTGGATTATAAATAAATAAATTTAGAAAAAATTAGTTCCACTCCTTTTAATAGCATAACAAATAAATAGATTGTGTAATCATTTACTCTCACCTCTCCTGTAAGGTCCATCATGACAAACAGCAGGGCTTTGAGAAAGGTGAGCTGGTTCTGCAGCACCCAAATCAGAGGCAGCCTCTCCATTAGGAACTTGATTGACACAACACCACCAAGCTTGGCATACCAGGCTTGTTCATAGCAGCAGGCACACAGACGCTCCACTATGTAGGAGAACAAGGGCAGCTGGCATGCCTGAGGATGTAGAAGTCAGGGTAATTAAGGGTGATTCCCACTTAAAAACTATACACATAAATTAAACACTGAGTACTAATTCTAAGATGGTAAAAAATTAATTTAATTTGATCAAAAGCCAGTTAGATATTGAGCTAAAATTTCAATATTAAAATAGGAGAAATCACTTTGGCAGAGTATTGCTGGCTCAGTTTAATGTAAATTTACACAACAATAATTCATGCTAAATGTTACAATTCATAAATAAGTGAACTCTAACACTCTCCCTTCAGTAACATACCCTCTCCTTCGACCCAAGGATGATGCTGGCCACGTCGAAGATGACGGCTAGGGCCACTTCCCCAATCTTACACAGCTCCTTCTCCTCGTACGCCATGCAGATAGCTATGGCATCAATCAGAACCAGCGGATCCATTCCCTGAGAACCGTTCTCCTCGCTGTGGAACATGGCTGTACTTGGCTGGCTGCCCAGCTGGTAGCACGGGAGCAGGAAGGGGCCTGGGGTGAATGAGTAGGACGAGAGGAAAGGATCTGTGTTTAATGTCAAACATATAAAATTTAAAACAACTTTACAATAAGAGTCGTGTAAATTTGAAATTTCAATTACAATTTGTGTCACAGCAAATGGAAAGAGACTAATTTATTAGAACAGCTGAAAATAAATGCCCAAACAGAACACTACTATTACATCTGTAGTGTAGTGTAGCACCAATCCCTTACCACACTGCTGAGCCACAGCAACCATAGTATAATGGCGAATCAGGCTGGCTACAAAGGGCAGTGCACTGGGCCTCAGGTCTTTAATAACAGCAGACATGAATGCTCCGGTCAGGGCCTGTTCAAATGTTCGACGGGCAGGTGTGTCCTGTGCCTTATAGCGGTGAGAAATGATGACACTGGGTATCCACTTCTCCGTAAAGCTAATGGGGGAGAAAACCACACAATGAATAAGATACGTACCTATTAAAAAAGGTCTTAAAAAAAATCATTTAGTATGAATTTATGCAACATTAAAAAAAAATACATATCTATATATCAATATCTATTGCCTGTCTGTGTCTGCTGATTCTCTTTGTCCTTAAATTTTCTGTCTCCTTTCTGTTCCTTCTGCATTCTTTTTGTCCCCTGTTGGTATTTTTGTTATTTACTGCAGCTGAAGGCAACTGGGCCATGATGTGATTGAGCAGCTGCTTTCTCCATGCTTGAGCTTGTGTTTTATAATGCCACACGCCAGGGGCAGACCTGATGGATCGCCTCATTTTATTATTGCCATTTAAAAAACTGCTCTTTGGAGGAGGAGGGAGAAGAAGGGTAGGGAGCTGTGGGGGAGCGAGGGGAGTGGAGAAAGTGGCGGGGAGCATGGTCAACAGAATGTCAGATCAATTGCCCTTCACTCATTCTGGGGTATTCCACTGTAACGCAGCTTCACTCTTCCAATTTGGCATTTCATGAATTGCTGTGGGGGGGTTTTTTCCCTTCTATATTTAGAGTGAACAAATACTGAGGCAAAGAGAGATGGTTGAAAGATGATGAAGGGAGGGAGAGGGAGAAAGGGCAGACAAAACCTTTCAAGTGAGAGAAAAGACAATGCAAATCGAGACGACTGAAAAGGCGGTAGGCACAGCCCCCGTGATCGTAACTGACACACTTCATTACCCCCATGTGCACAAAGACGTATTTGTGGGCATGTGTGTGTTAGTGCACAATGACAGGAGAGTGTAAGGGGCATGGTGTAGAATAAACAGACAGGGGAAAGTCAATTAGCCCCTGCCCAGGGATCAATGATGGTAATGTGACTAACCCACCCGACAACAACCTTCTTTCCTGTTCGTCTGTTCATATATGGGTTTCCGCCTTGCAGCGAAGCCTGCCAGAGGGTGTGTCTGCAAATGTGTAATTAGCAATGCCTGCCCTTGAGAGGGAATTGATGAAGCAGTGCAGGGTGAAGACATTAAGGAGGAGAGAGAAAGCAGGACATGTCAGCAGGTAGAAAGGCACATACATACAGACCTGATGTGGCTGGGAGAGGGCGGACAGGAAAGGTGAAGCAAATGGCAAGGTGAAGTTATGCCAAGCACAGGTAGAAAAAGGTAGGTGATTAATCAGCGAATGTGGCTGTGTATGGACTTGAAGGTACAATTTTATCACCTAAGTGGCAAACCAACGATGCAGATACATCAACTCACTGCAGCAGCATTAATCCTAGACACAACTAAGTAAAGTTAAACACTTCCTTGCGCAGCATCCATGGTTTTTCTGTGGTAAAAAGTCTAACGCATCTATAAAGGATTATATAATGCATTACATCAGAAATGGTACCTAGGTGCCACAGTAACAACAATATTGAAGCATATGCCCCAGTCAAATCAAAGCCGAAATGTTTACTCACTTGGGATGAGACAGAAGCTGGTAGAGCGAGTGCTTGTTGTCATCCAGACTTGTCATGGCCACCAGGAAACACTTAATGACCTCCCAGGCCTGTCGTCTGTAGTATGGCTCGGTGTTGGCACTCTTCAGGCAATCCAGAGCCGTCTCAATTGCCTTAGAGGAAACACAGCAAAATGTTACTTCAAAAGCTTCACCATCTTTCATTCGGAAACAGCAAGTTTCTCTGAAGCACAACTCCAATTTCCTTAAAATTATTAATATGGGAATTAAATTGCATATGCTACATGTTTGATTAATTGGGAGAAGTAACATAGAGCGCCATCTGGTCGAGACAAAGGTCATTATCATTTCTACATTATGGGCTGTCAAGCCACAGCAGCCAGGCACTTAAAGGGAGAAAATGAACTAATTAATGCCACTCAGAACAGCGAAGAGAACATGAGGAGGAATGCAACAATTGAAGGAGGTTGAGAGGAAATGAGGGCACAAGCATAACTGAACTATAGACCTGTCTGTGGATTAGTATAACAGGATATGTTTCTGAGCCTCTGACAAAGTAATCAGATATGACTGAAGGATTACACCAAAGGGTCTGATTACAAATATCAAAGAAAACAAAGAAGACTAAAAAAATACAAATATAATTAAATCCACTGTGGGTGTTTTTACCTGTTGTACCTTCTTTAAGTTATTTGATCTCTTGATCTACTTAATAGCACGCTCAGTTGTCTTTCTCTAATGTGCCAACAAACTGTACGGCTACATCTCTAGCCTGCCAGAGACTCATGCCTTTAGCCGTAACATGTGGCTGTGCAGCATGTGACAGTCTGTGTGGGTTGCCCGCGCCCATGATGATGGGAAACACACAGACTGATAGCCGAGAAGAAGGAGCAGCCATTAGTGAGAGTAAATAATGCCGTCATGGTGGCCCACACTAGATTGATGATTACTGACTGGGGATGAGGAGGAGAAACAAGAGATGAATTTAATTACCTGGAGGACACACACATCTCCTCACTCACTTTCTCGTTCACACACACAAAACTGTGACAAAGACATATTGCTCCCAGTGGAGAACAATAATGAGGAATATCAAACTCTTTTACGTTTAATTCTTTCCTTCTAAAAGTAAAACATAAAAGGAAAAAAACAGGTGAAGAAAGAGCCTTCCAACTGGTTTCAGAAAGTGCTAGAAAGTGAAATAATCATTTTCTCTTTAGCAAAAAGCTAAACCAAGTAGAGGACATCATAAGGATTTTTCCTCTGGAGGGTTATTACACACGTAAGCATGATTGGTCTGTTTACATTTAAGGAAATGCAGATTACCTCTTTTCATCCAAAACCTATGCATTTTCCTGTTATTACGACTATTGGTGCCGATGTTTTTTCCTTTTGCTCCGGATAAATTCTCTTTAGGAGAACCAAAAAAGAAGAAAAGAAAAGGGCACAAAAAGGCCCGATCATATTTTACCTTCTCCATGGGTAGCTGTATGGATGCTTTGCAGTCAGTGAATTCAGCCTTGATGCTGGGCCCCTGGACCTCAGTCACTATATAATGTAGTCTTTGAGACTCCTTG
The DNA here is from genome assembly GCA_024447675.2 of Pterophyllum scalare. Classification (NCBI taxonomy): domain Eukaryota; kingdom Metazoa; phylum Chordata; class Actinopteri; order Cichliformes; family Cichlidae; genus Pterophyllum; species Pterophyllum scalare. Next base: position 62,513 of record JAMQGT020005402.1, read on the forward strand.
AGCATCTTCCTGTTGCTGCCTCCAAACTTTCCCAACACCCGATACGCTACTGTGGGAGATGCTTTCTGCCGGATTACGGAGGGTACGCCACAAAGCCTGGAATATAGAGTAGGAAGGGAAGAAATTATAAGTTTCCACATGGAAAAAAAAATGAGGCCATTACAATGTTCAATCTAAATCCCCACAAGAATAACTCAATACTGTGACAGGCAATATTAATAAAAGGCTGGAAAACCTGGCTGGAAACCTACTTTAAATTCCAAGTCATATTTACAAACACTGGTAGTTCACAGATAGAAGTGTTATAAGTGAATTTTCCACTGAAGGAACTTATTCATGGGACACCACCCCAGTCTCCTGTGGTCACATAACACTAAGACACACACAAACAAGTTTGCAGGAAGATGTCACATGGCCCGAGTTATAAGACTAGGAGACAGACAAAGAGCAGTAAAGACAGCCAAGAGGAAACCCTGGTGGCTGCATTTTTCTTATAGTTGTCACTATGTCACTGGCCTTATTTGCCTTTAGATTGCAGTGGAAACACAGACAAACAAAAGTCTCAAGGAAGGTTTTAATTCTTTGAAAGAAAGTTCCCTGGAGAAAAAATATCAGGTACTTTGGGGGAAAATACAGCTATATGGATGCTGTTGAGATATCCTCAATAAAAAAAATTTGATTTTTTTTTCCTCTTCTGTGAGTGCTGCAAAAACTGTAGTTGTTTCTATGTAGAATGCATCGTTATAACAAAAACAACATCCCACCTGCATGAGTCTCAGCCCTGACAGGCTGGATGTGGTCATAAAGGAAGTCAGGTTGTAGATTGTCCACACACAGCTCCAGGGTACGAAGGCCCTGGCTGACTAGAGTCTGAGAGCCGTTGAGGGCAGATACCAGTGGATCCATTAGCATGGGTAAGTACGGCAACAAGGAGCTCAGACGCACTGGCACTGTCAAACACAACTCCACAAACAGGTCCTTCATGTGCTGCTTGTGAAGGCCACTCTGCAGCATGTTCAGACCTAATGGAAATTGTAAAAAGGAGCTTACAGTATTTCACAAATGACTTTTCTGCAATTCAGAGCAATGCTGAGTGTGGTTTTACCTTGTAGAAGGTTAGGGAGAAGGGGTAGAAACTCTTGGTAGAGAAGGTCATGGCTGCCTCCACCAATGGAACGGAAGAGTGCACGGAGAAGCAGGAAGTAGTTGTAGGGCTCCTTCGCTGACTGGGCTAGCTCCATGGAGCTGTTCACTATCTTGTGGAGGTGTGGCTAATGAAAAGGTAAAGTCTTATTAGTAAAATGTGGCACTGATATGCAAGAGACTTGGTCAGGAAAAAAAAAAACACCCAATTACCTTGAGCATCTGCTCATTCTCAGCAGCAAACAGTGATACCGAACCAAAGACAAGTTTAAAGAGCTTGAGGTAGAGGTTTGAGAGCTCAACATTGGAGCCCATCTCTGGCAGTCTTTCAAGAAGATACTCTACTAGGATCGTGGCAAATAGAGCAGATGTTGAGAGGTTGGCCAGGAAAGAATTTGCCACAATCTAGAAAACAGCAGAGAGCAAGAAACGGAATTTGAGCAAGCGACGAATCGAGACCAAAGAAACTGCATGAACCATTGTAAGAAAAAAATATATCAAAACCAACACCGACACATTTTGTCTTCACAGGTGAGACGACACATACCTGCAATGCGTAGTTCTTGGAGATCCTCTCCACCATGTAGGGAACAGTGGTCTGAAAAATCTCTTTAAATGTAAGGGGGTTCATCATGGTGAAGACCCCAGCAAAGTGCTCCAAAACCTCCTTCTCTTCCTTCATGCGTACAGTCTGGCAGTTGGCCACCCTGATGTATGTCTGCTGGTTATTTGCAACCTGCACCTGGTCAGGAGAGACGTGAGAGTTATTATTCTACTTTTATTCTTTATATCAAAGACCATTTTTCTTGTTATTGTTTAGCGCCTTTAAAAACTAAATTTCATCTGTTAAAGCTGAATTCTGTCCATGTGATTTAAGCAAAAACTATTTTAAAAGCAACAAACTGAAGTGCTTTAGTTTTATGCCTCCACCAACAAGTCAGGTTACAGTTTACATCCATCTCTGTTCAGACTCATAATTATGTAGTGAAAATTTCAAAGGGGTTTGACACCAAGGATGAATGTCACCAATTCAAAAAACAATCAAAAATTCAGATACGGTCCCAATCCCTCCTTCTATTACTGATTTTTTTAATTTTTTTTAGCAGAACAATGAGTTATAATGTCACTACTTCATCATTTTCTTTTGAGACATTGCTGCAAAATTATGTCAGGACTGACAAATTCTTGGCGTATGTCCATAAAATGCTTTGTGAAGTCACAGTGACTTTGTTGACCACAAAATTCAGTGTTCGTTCACAGACATGGAAAGGATGGACAAACGGATAACCCTAAAGAATATCACCATCCAAGGATGTCGCCCCTGCAGTACAGTCACTTTTTCTTAAGGTTGTACCTGGTAGATGTCCAAGGCCTGCATGGCATATTTGACCAGCTTAATGTAGATTTGGGTCTCCTTTGGCTGCAGCTGCTTGTTAGGAATAAATTGAGCTTCTGTAAAAATAAAGAACACATTTTATGAGACAATAGAGTCAAATCACTACTAAATGTGCATTTATACATTTTTCTGATGTAAAAATAAGGTAATTTATACATACTTTAATTGCTCAATTGTAAATAAAAGTTGAGCATGTGGGATACTAGTTCACACCTAATTATCCCCAATAAGTGTCACTTGTGCACAAAGAAAAAAAGTTTCTGCTATTTCCTGCTTTGTTTTGTGTCCCCTCTCACCTCCAGGTGCCTTGCAAGAGGTGATACCCCAAGTAATTGTCTTCACTCCGCACACCAAGGTCTTGACCAAGCTGCGGCAATCTGACACTTGAAAGGTCTGCTTGTCTTCCTTCTCACCAGGTCGGTCAAAGGGCGTTGTAGGTGGTTGAGGTGCCACAGCAACAGGAGTTGGAGGAGCAGGTGGCGGAATGGCAGGGGTGGTGGATGGAGTGGGTGTGGCCGGCACCCCAGTTATTGTCCCCGAGTCGACCACACCCATCTCTGACTGAGGTTTGCATTTCTTGAAGATTGAGACAAGCTGGTAGCGTGCAATGGTGTGAAACTTAAGCACAAACACCTGTTGATTTAGTTAGGGAAAGAGGCAAAATATTCAGCATTTCTCTAGCCGTAAGTCTATTAAAATAAATTAGACTTTTTAAATGATCCCACCTCAAGCATCCTCATCAGGATGTATCGCCCATTGCCATTCTCCTGCTCCGATTTTGAGCGGATACAATCCACCAGGTTGAGCAGCAGCTTGCAGGACATGGTCTGAATGTTACTGGGAAGTGACTCGTCATCAATGTTTTTAGCAAAGAGCTGCACAGCTAGAGATAAATCTGTCAGGGTCAAGTTCTGACGCACATGGTGCACCAGGTCTGCTAATGTGCTGTAGGCCAAGGGTCTAAAAAAAAAAAAATAAGACAGACATGTAAGTGTGACATTTGGAGATGAATCATATTTCATTACTAAACAATGGTACAAACTGAAAAGCCTGCACTAGTGAGAAGCAACATTTCCTAAAAGGCAGAGAAAAGTAATCAGAGGCTGAAAGAAGAACAGGATATGGAAAGTAGCTTTGGGATGAAGAGAGAAAGGGAGAGAGAAGGCAAGCTAATGAGTGACACTGATAATCCTGCCAGATCTCATCCAGCTGCCGTGCTTCCTGTGTATTACTAATGCTGAAATGACAGGCATTTTGTTGATGAGGTGAGCTAGTTTGGCAATTGAGGAGGGTCAAGGAGGTTTTGAAATCGAGCTAAAGGAGGATGTGCAGGCAGACTGCACTTTGGAGATGCGAGTGTACATGACAACTTGACAGTGCCTTCTGTGCTGCAGTGTTTTCAGTCAGCTTCCTTGAGAATTTCGCAGTACTGAGAATTACCTGATTAATATGCTAGGACACTTAACATGCACCTGGCTGAGAAATCATCCATGAGAAAGAGGCTGTTCTGACACAGAGGAGTTCAAATGATCGTGACTGCACATACAGAGAACTTACCTAAGTGTCTCCCGAGCGGTGTAGCCAGAACCGATGAGGATGGCTTCATCAAAAAGTTTGTCCATACAAGGGATAAACTCTGAAATGCAATGAAGCAGATATTGTGAATGCAAAGATGATGGATGCACCTGAAACAGCAGTTGATGGGTGACAGACTAAAATAAAAATTGTTTAAAAAATGAAAAGGATGTTACTGGCAATGCCAGTTTGTTCAATATTATAATTTATTAAAGTATATAGTGTTTGTGTGCATATACATACGGCTACGTAGGTCAGTTGTGAGGATGTGCTTGGCTGCGATGAGCAGTTCCTTGCGGAGGTGAGCGGTCTCAGAGGGGCAATTGGACAGCAACTGCAGCATACCCTTGACCATCTGCTGTGAATACTTTGCCACCAGGTCCTGAAAGGGCGGACAAACATAAAGAATAACTAGAAGGGAGCTCAGTAGAGAGCATACCTCACCCACCCCTGTTTTCTATGGGCTGATACTACGCTCCAATAGATCCCACCCAATGTTGTCACAGTCCATCATAAATTACTTAATCACAAAGACTAGAAATTTATTTTATTGGCTTTGAAAAACTGTAAAATATGACTTTGTATTTTTATTTAAAAGATGAGATCCATGTGAACAGATAATGGATAATAGTCTGGATATACTTTATTCAGTTTATGTATCCTAACAGCATCCTCCGAAAATCAAATAAAAAAAGAAAAATAAACATTTGCCGAGATACAAACTGTATACGTATGATTTTTGAGTAGCGTTTGTAGTTCACTTTGCATTACTGTGAGTATTTGTCTTTTTTTATTTTTAAATTAAATCAATTACAAACAATGATTATTTATACCAGAGTATCAAATTTCATCATGATAGATGAAAAATTGACTGAAATATGAATTTTACAATTTCATAAATGATGAGATAGGGATTTTTTTTTTTTTAAATATTCGAACATTTTTGGTGACCATGACCTTTGACCTTGAAGATGAAATCATATGTTCTTGGGCCCCTAAAGAATATTTCCACAGAGTTTCAACTTTGGTTCAAAACATTCTGAGTTATATTGCTGACAGACAAACAAACAAACGAGGGTGAAAACATAACCTCCTTCCACCTATCAGTGGGCAAGGTAATTAATGATTAGGATATTTTTTTTAAATTAACTTTTCTGAGGGCAGTTGTGCACCTCCAAAAAACAAATAAATAAATAACACAAGGCAAATCTTTGGACCAGAAATCAGTGTCTTTCATTTTAATTTGGACAGCAACAAACATTCACACACTAACAGAATTCTTCGAGGTGGGTCCCAATTTCTTTCCGTGTTTTTGATGTCAGTGCAAGTTGTCTCAGTTTTTATTGTTTTTTTTAACACCGATTCTGATAATGCCCACACACAGTGAATAAAGCAAGAGAGTTCAGAGAACCTATCACAAATTAATTCTCTTTGGAGTGAGAAACTAAAGCAAATCTTGCTCCATTTGAGCTTCATTTTTTTCCCCCAGTTTCACTGTCAACTAATTACTGAACGAATTACAGTACACAGCTTCCTGCCAATCATGACAGAAATGATATCCAAACACGTGCAATTCATTCACCACATCATCATGCATACAAAGATGCGTCTGAAATGAACTAAAATCCTTTAGGGTATTTCTCTCAGGAGGATCTGATGATATTGTTTGGCAGTGACAGATTTAACACTTAGTCATCAGTAAGGGGGTACCTGGTAGATTCGGATGATGTAGGCCAGAAATGACAGAGTCTTGATCTGGGCAGCAATGAAATCTGCATACAGCTCCTTGTTATAAAGCTTGTGCTGCCTAAAAAAAGAAACAAAAAAAAAGTAATTTAGTCCCATCAAAACATTGACGCCAGAGCTAATGATGATGTATGCACACAATAATTACAGAGGTTAAAATCGTGGGAGTCAATTCTACAAGGGTGACTTATTTGTTTGCGTCACAGCTATTACTGAACGAAGCAGAGACTCTCTCTCTGTACCTGCTGGAGACTGCTGAGGTATTTTGTTTGAAATTAATTCTGCTCCATTTCCTATCTGAATGTTTAACACAACCATCTTCCCACCCAGAAAGGTTTTTCCTCCTACTAAACCAATCTCTACTATTTTAACTTCCCCAAATAGGTTATAATTCTGGCAACTAACTTGCTGTATAAATAAAAAAAAAAGAGGAAAATAAAATCAGTTGCTCAAACCCATTTCAAAGGTTGTGAAGTAGAAAACACATTTATTACTCAGACTTCTTTCTGAGACACGCTTGCACAGATGTTCTTTACCTGGCCTGGGGAGACACTTGAAGCATGATGGTGTTCATGATGAGGGGCACAAATTCTGACACCACGTTGTGAATGTTTAGCTTGTACAGCTAAGGGGACAGAGCAAGCACACAAAAAATAACCACATTTTGATACATATGTTATAATAACTGAAAGGAAATAATTTCAAAAAATTATCTATTTGTATATTTGAAAAAAAAAAACCTCCAGCAATCACCGTAATACATAACTCATCTGCAGTTTAAGAAATGTGGAGGGAAATTAGGTCTCAAAATGGTCACAAATGCTTACGAAGAAAAAGAAAAGAAAATGGCCGTGACTTTGGCTACAAATACTGTTCCAATCCAAATACAGAGATAAGACATCTCTCTTAGAAAAACTATCTGAAAAATTTGCAGATCGCAAAATGATTCAATACAGCTTCACACTCGGGTTTAAAAAGCTTCTTGTCTTCAAATATTTGTGATATTGTTTTAACTCATTTGTAAACTCTTAAGTGTGATCACACTGATCAGGTCACATTTTCAAAGTGGGTCAAAGAGGGATTTTACTCAGGCAGAGGATCAGGCACTGGGAAGACTTGCCATGGTGTTGCCTGGACTTTGCTGTAGTTTATTTAACCATTTCTTAACATTACTAGCTACTGTAAAGGCTATAGTTGGAAAACATTCCTGTCATAGTCAAGAGGGTGAAATTCCTCTGTCTATTAAGAGGTAGGGTTGCAACGGTATGATAATCGTCTCAGAAAATATTGCAGTTTCACAGTTAAATATAGTTATCACTGTATTTCACACATATTCTTATAAGTTACTCTGACCCTTAAAGAAATAACAAAAGGAACCATTTTTAATGACAGTTTTGTTTAAAATGTCTCCCTTAAAAAGAAAAAAAGCAAAACAGCTATACACTTCCTTATTTTATATATATATATATATATATATATATATATATATATATATATATATATATATATATATATATATATATATATATATATATATATATATATATATGTGTGTGTGTATATGTGTGTGTGTGTGTGTGTGTGTATGTGCAGGGTTATGTGTATTTATATGGACTCTTAGAATTAAACATCCTGCATTTAAAATGTTCAGTAAAATTATGTATCACCATAAAAACAGATTTAATATCTGAGAAACTGAGCCTGGGTCAGTGTCTGATCAACTACTGTTGACTGCTTTATAACACGCGTTGTACCTACTGCTAAGTTAGTGGGAAATAACCAGATGCTGCAGACAGAGGGATTATTTCTGACATGATCCTCATAATACAGATTTCACTCTTAAGGCTTTCATGCCGAGCCTGATTTTAAGGGATGAAAAACAGACACGCCAAAGTTTTAAAATGAACGCACATAAATTTGCCATCTTTCACATTAAGTCCAGAAAGGCCCTTAACACGGACATGTGCATCCAGCACAGCGCTTCACGGCCACGGGCACCGGCGTGTCTATAGTTCGGATGACTCAGCACTTTTGCTGGTGGTTAGTGTGTGGACCGAGCATGAGGAAATTAAGTATTCCCACCTTTAGCGGCCACTTTCTTCCACACTGTTTGCAAACGGGATACCCATCCTCACATATGTTTGGTGATGTCCGAAGTAGTCACACACTGCTGATTCTAGTTTAGCTTTTTTTTTTTTTTAGGAGGATGGAGACTGGTTAAATCTGTCGCCATTTTCACCGCTGTGTGCCTGAGAGCGGCGCCACTGGCCAAGGGGCAGCTGAGACGGAGTGGAGCTGCACAACCGTGTGCGAGATTCTCAGCTGGCTTGCCTTTTTCCCTTATTACCGGTAATAAGCAAACACCCACGGTATGATAAAAAAAAGTTTCACAATTTTAAATTACCCATAAATCCACAGAAAGCCAGATGTCTCAGTTTTCCTACAATGCTTAAACACAGCAGGCATTTCTGGGTATACGTGGGCCTAAAACTGTGCAGACTCTCAAAGCGTCATGCGCAAACATGATCTGTAAAGTTAAATTAAACATCTGTATGTAAAATATTAAATATTAAGGCTGTGCTGCCTGAATTTCTAAACCGTTTTGCATGTGCTGAAATGCGTTTCGCGTATTGACTGGAACGTACATTTTCAGAACTCAGAATTCCACACAAATCCTTTGCGTGTGTACATGTTCACACACATCTACATACAATTAAATATGAACACATTTGGAAGTGTGCACATTTATAATTCTTAATTTTCATTTGCAGATCACTCAATATACATTTGTGACCATTCTGTAACCAACTTCTCTTCAGAAGAAAATATCAATGTAATTTTCACCCAGAAAAGGGGAAAGAGAAATTTAATTAAACCTTTAAATTCACTCTTTTTTTTTCTTTGCATTTTGATTACAAATTTTAACCATTTTCAAATTCTGAATGCAAATTGTAAACATCCCATTTTGTAGCAACCTTTATTCTCTTTTCCCCTCACTCTTGAACATTGTTACCATATGCTCCTATGCGACTAGACATGTAGATTACAGAAGCTCAAGTATTTTACTCACTTGATACATCAGCACCACTATGATTGGTAGCTCTGCTAACACCTTGAGAGACAAGGACCCCCGCGGGATGATGGTGTGCTTGAGGCAGAAAGAAAAGAACAAATATAAGTCCTGAGTGACATACAAGCTGATCATGAAAGGCAATATCTACATTGCTGCATAAGGAGCAGGTAAACAGCTCAATTTTTTAAAAAATTGAGTAATAACAACTACCAGTGCGTGCACATTTTCAAAGTTTTTCCTGCAAAGTTATGCTTCCACTATAGTGTCTGTCTAGTGAAGACCAAAACTCTTTGTAAGGAAAACAGTTAATGCAACTCACATTCAATAATGGAACAAGTCTGTCAGTGAGACAAACATTAAATACAGCATCAGATTAAACTGACAAAATTGTGCGCCTTATAAACATTCAGTTTACCCTGAGCAAAGGATTCATTACTATAATAATGCTGAATACTTATGTGTCTAAAATGTAAAACATGTTACTGCTTTAAAAATAACAACATGGTGTATTATTTGATACATTTTATATTGTGGTATTATTGCAGTTTCTCTTGTGTCACAACAGTGCACTACTACCCTCCACTGGTTACAGACAGTACTGTAAGAAGCAGGCAGTATTAGAAATAACAGTGAAGATATAAATTAGATGTTAGATTCAACTCATTGTCATTGTGCACACAAGGCACACAACAAAATGCCTACAAAGCGGCGATTAGCTTACTGTTCGTGTTTCACTGTCCTCCCTCTCAGGCGCGGTCTTAACCAGCACCGATGTGATCATCCCCACCATTTCTGGTGAGGGAACTGTGTTCTCTGCTATCACCTGTGGATTCTCAAAATACCTTGCCTGAAGAAAGTCAGAAAAGAAAGTAGAAATTGGAAGGAAATTAGGAATGCATAAAAGACACAGGTGACAAGGAAGATGTGCAGTGCTTCCGCTAAAAAAAAACCCAATCAAGTCAGAGCCAACACTTCTTTCACTACATGCAATGCCACCTGCTGGGAAGGCCGTACTTACAACAACTTTAGGAAGATCTTTGTAAATCTGCTTCACAAAGTCCAAAAAATGGTGAATCTGAGAAGAGAAGAATATAGTAAACGTGTTGATCTAATGCTCAGAAAATGCTCAAATACCCTGTTTTTCATGAAGACTTAAACAAACCCGCTTTAAGAACTAAATTAGTAGTTTTGCCCCAATTGTCTCTCATTCAAGTCTTCTTCTCCTTAACATGTTTAGTTTGTTATGTCATAAATCTATTGTTCATTGTTTAAGAGATAAAGTATTTAAGGTATTCATTAACGATGGCCGTTTAGAGGTCGTCACATCTCACGAACATTTACAAAAATCTGTCCTTAATTAAGAACAGCATTCATGACCAAAGGCCGAGAGAAAGGATTGGGCAGATTTTCTGAAATACAGGGAAGACTGAGATGCTCACCTCCTGAGAGATTGGAGGCCGGAACTGTTTGTGTAGCTCGATAATGATGCGAAGGCATATCAGCACATTTTCCTCACTTTCAATCTAGAACAAAAAATGAGGGGAAAAATATGAACATACATTAAAGAAAAGCAGCCACCCGTCTTCCTGTGTGCTTTGGATACTTACATATATGACAAATTACTCATTCTTTTGCCTGCTATCCACACTGAGCGGTAAAACCCAAACACCAGCATGCAAAATATTTGTGCCCGAGCAAATCTTCACCTATTACGTTAATTTTCTGAAAAATGTCCATTCGCAACAACTACCAGCAGAGGGAACAATTGGCAGCATTTTGTGTGAATTTAACAGACTAAATCAACTCAGACTCACGGTAACACAGAATGCAGTAAGAATATTTACAAGACAAGTTTAAAGTACTTGACAGATACAAAACCGTGAAATTTAAGGTGTTGTATGAAAACAAAAGTTCATACCTCCAGGAAGCGGAACATCACAGAGAGGATGTTTTTGGTGTGCGGACGAAGGTGCTCATTTGTTGGGATGCGATGGATGATTTCCAGCACTAGCTTCCGCAATTGCTTAAAAAGAAAAAAGATCATTCAAGTTTGCATACACTCATATCGTTTATATTACTGTTAGATTTATTATTATAAATCTAACAGTCACCAATTTCATGAGATGTGTTATAGTGAGTTTCAGTCACTAATATACCAGAAACATTTTCAACAGCTCTGGTAGAAAAAACAAAATCCAGTAATGCAATTACTGAGGTTACTAAGGTAGCACAATCAGTCAATTAATGTATTTTCCTCTGGTTCTGTATTGCTAATCATCCATCTAGATTGTTTTGGTATGCGCTAATTAGAACTGGTGAGAGGTCTAGAGCTGTAGAGAGGTATATGTGCTATTTAATATAATGGAACTTTAAAGGAAAGACTTTTTCTACTGTTTACGCACAAGAACCAAAAGAAGCAGCTAACAACACCGTTCAAAGATAACTATCCAACTGATGGGTCTAGTTAAGTAAAAGAGAAATTAGTTCCCACATTAAACTTTGATTAACATTTGAGTAACCATCACTGGATGATTTAATCAAGTGGTGCTTTGTGCAGCACAAGGCAAGTGCCAATTAGTTACATTATAATGAAGAGAAGGCACAGACCTTTAGAACAGAGATCTCCAAAACTTGCACCAATACAAACTAGATAGATAGATAAAGAGCTGAATTGACAGATACTTGATTCTGAAGGATATTCAGAAATTTACATAGTATTACAGGCCAGAAATAAAATAAGGACATACATCCCGCTAGTCAGGGGGGGCTGGAGCCAATCCCAGCGTCATCGGGCAAAGGCGGGGTACACCATAGACGGGTAACCAGTCCATTTCATGGCCGACACACACTCACGCACACACACATTCATATCTACGGGCAATTTAGAGTGACTTATCAACTTAACATGGCCTGGTTTGTACCAGGTCATGTTTGTAAATGAAAACTGGTTCTCAAACATTTTACCTGGTAAAATAAAGTTTAAAAAAAAAAACAAAAAAAAAAACATGCATGTCTTTGGAATCGGAGTACCGGGAAGAAACCCACACAAGCACGGGGAGAACATGCAAACTTCACACAGAACAGTCCGGGAACGGGAATCAAATCCAGATTGTTTTGCTGTGAGTGAAGATGATCCTCGCCTAGGAATTAAATCAAAGGCAGTAGACTGCGAGGCTGGCAATCTCTGAATTTCTTCCCCCTGGCACAGTGTGTTCACTCATTTCCAGCTTTAGGGGTGTTGTTTAGGCAGCTATGCTAGCACAAAGTATGGGCACTCTCAATGTGCATGCCCAGCAGCCTGTATTAAAGCAGGAAGTAGTGAAAACATGGAGTGCAAGGCATTCTGATTGTTGTTTTTTCCCCAGTCAGTAGCATACTCGATAACATCAGCTCGCTCATCGTTAACACGGCAATTAAGATATTATCATAGACAATATATATTATATATAATATTGCACACCCCTACTACCACCTAATGTAAAACCTTAAAAGCTGAGTCAAGTCAAGTAGATACTAGTGGAAAAGAGACATAAGAAGAAGCCCGTGTACTTGTCTTTTGCCACTAACCTGTGTAGGTTTTTCCTGAAGAAACTGCACCTCTCCATCCTGAAGAAATGTAAGGAAGCGAGGGATGATATGTTCTAAGAAGGTGGAGTACTGAGGTGAAGAGGTCACATTCTGAAAATGACAAGTACAACATATTTTCTATTAGAAAGGGCCTGTGCAATAGACAAAGTAACAGACAAGTGATATCAAAACCAACACTTCACTTTATATTGCATCTGTAGGTCTTTGTTTACAGTACAAATATGACAGCAGGACAATTTTAAATAGCAAAACTGTCGTAAGACTATAGCCAGTGGTTTGGAGACTGCATTTCTCAAAGATTGTTTACCTGCACGCAGCAAAAACCCACTCAAACATAACTGGTCAAGACTAAAGGTGCTACAAACAGATTACAAATGGAAATCAATACACTTCCTGTACAAAATGTTTTTTCCTTTGTGTAAACATTCTCCACATTCATATGCAAATATGTGTTTAAGAGTAGGATTTCAGCTACCACTCAACAAAATCTCACACAATTACACTTTAGTAAGAGCCACATAACCTCCCAAAAAATCCATCATAATCTATCTGCAGAGACAATGAAAATGAATCCACTTCATCACACAGTGAAAACATTCATCAAACTCACCTCAAAGTTCTCGCTGACCTCCTGCATCATCTTCAGTTTAGTTTCATCAGCTGGAAGTTGAAGGACAGAGTGTCACCATTAATCAAACTTGCTAATGATACAGTTCCGCATGTCACTGTTATCTCCCATGTGCTCAGCAGGGGCTCTCAGATCTTATCAGTTTTACTTTCACCGTCCAGAGTAATCAAAAGGTACATCAAGAAACACACTCACACACTCACACTGACAATCACTCTCCCACACATGTGTACCTTTAACTGGACTAAAGCGTATCACTCTCATCACATTGCTCATGCTAAGCACAGGGACCTCATCTGAGCAATTATCTATTTTGTAGACACCAAGCGCAGGAATAACAAGGTGTGTCTAATAACTAAGAAAATCATAAGAAATATGTTTATTAGAATTTCTAACTTACTAACCATTCCCTTACCCATCAACAAATCTACGAATTCTTTCATGCACAAATTGCATTTAAAGTAACACTTTTGCCAACAGCCACAGTTCTTAATATTTGCTTGGGTTTCTGTTGTTTTGTCATTTATTCGTTTTATAAAAACAAAGAAATCTTCACTAACAATCTTCTTAAATCCTAATGCACACAAAACTTTCTAGTGCTCCTAGAAAGTATTAAATCTATATGGCAAGTAACTATGCCCAATCTGGATAAGTTGTGTAAACATTCATGCACTCTGCATGTGAACTCCAAAGAATTAAAAGTTTATGTAAAAAAGGAAGCAGTTATCTGTTGAACAGGAACTTTAGATTACTGTTGGATAAAATTTTTTAAATGAGCACCAAAACCCATGAAAGCATTTCTGTTTTTACAGACTTATAAACACAATTACAGCCAATTCAAACATTAAACCTGCTTTTGAAAACATAAATTTAACCTTTTTTATTCCCCTTTTCCCCAAAACGTCTGACACTAACAATACACACCAAGGTATATGAACTTACGTGTGTTAGCACTCTGTGAGAGCTGCCACAAACTGCAGGTACTTCTTCATAAGGGTGGTCTGGTCCACCACAGTGGGGCTGGGCGCAGGTACAAAGGCCATGGTGGCAGTACAAGCAGGCTGGGCTGCAGTCCGCACAGATCTACGCAATCACTGGAAGGTCATGTACACTGCGTGAAAGAGGGCATAAAATACTCATCTTTGCTCACACAAAAACAGGAGATATATTTGATGCAGCGTTTCACCAACAAACCGGTCACATCCATAAACAACACGCCGATAAACGGACGCAAAGTGATGACATCACTATGCATCAACGAGCACAATTTCTGTGCACTCTGATAGCGGTTGAGAAACAAAATTTTAAAATGTGGATTTTCGAGATAAAATGGGAGCCGTTCTTTTGTTAAGATGCATTACACCATTAATCATGTGTCCAATAAAACATGAATTAGCGTTTATGTATTTTGACAGAACCGCTTGGCGAACAGTCATGCTATGCTAGTTTCTTCAGAGAAAGAAAGCGCTCACGGATCCCACAACATTAAACTCTTAATAAGAGACTATAAACAAACGCCACAAAGAAAAAGCACCTTTGCTCCGACAAAAATAAATTCTCAAAAAGCAGTCGTATCTAAGACTCTATGAAAACCGCTTATATTTATCCAAAGTTTGCAACAGAGAGCGACTCTTCTACACTTACCCAGCGCCACCGACAGGAAGCTGTCCCTCTCCTGTATCCGCCGTGCTCGCGCTCCCGTTTGCGCCTAAAGGTGTGTGATATCCCTCCGCATACCACATATCACAGCACCGTTTTAACAATCAAATGAGGTGTCACGATGCTTGTTTGGCATTTATACATGAAGAATAGTTATACGCTCGACTTTCAGCTCTGTAAGAATGCATTTTCTTAATAGAAAGGTTTTATCATAGTACCCGCGGAAGAATATACAGTAAAAAAGTGGCTATAAGACCTTCGTTTTCGATGGTCTTCTGGCTCTCAGGCCTCTTCATCAGAGGAAGTAGTTTGTGATATGGTTGCTGGAGGTAATAGGTTACCCTGTAAGAAAGGTGTTTCATGAATAAATACAATATCAGTGTTTTCTGTGTAGCTAAGATATATTCTAATATAAGCAATCCTTTACAAAGGGTTTACAAGTAGAAGTTCATACTAATGGCTTTATTTAAAGGTTGGCAACTTGAACCTTGTTTTAAGTTATACACAAACTTTCTGCTTGCCAGGTTATGTCCCAATACCGTTGGGACAGTAAATAAATAAATGCAGAATTCGACAATAGGCCGTGAATTTACATTTTAGAAAGCCAACAAACCTGCAGGTGTCTCTTAAATGTTAGCAAAAAATAATGTTTTTAGCAGCATTTTTATAAGTTAGATTTGGCATCAGGAGCAGCAGCTACTGCTGGAGAACAATAAACATTGTCCAGCGGGATATTGCTCTGCATAGCAAAAGATTAATAGATAATCTTAGTAACTAATTACTAATGTATGAAGAACTGCATTCAATGAGCCAAGGGATGCAGTGATATTTAATTTCAATGACGTTTATTCTCTAATTTGATTCATGTCTTCATACTGCTTTATTAGTTAATGTAAGCAGTTTTAACCACAAGATGGCAGCCCACTGAAGATGGTTCTGGAGTCTCTCCAAGTTCTGAAATTACCAGTGCTCAAAGTAAAGTGAATATGATGCCCTCCTTTAAAGCAGTACAGACTGCAAGTGTTGCAAACATGACACATTATTATTCTCAACTGATGCCTGGTTATATGAGTTAAGGGAGAGCAAAACTTGAATCTTGTGCTTCAGGGATGTTTTGTTTTTGTTTTGTTTTTAAGTAGTTGAGACTGTCATATGACTGGGACAATAATAAAGTAAATATGTGCAAGATTTAGTTAGTTTTCAATAAAATTATAGAAAAACAGGCAAAGAAGCTCCAGATTGATAAGATCATTATTAAAAAATTATTCCATTCTGGGGTGACAAATAGCTTTGTTATGCCTTTGCTTTATTGTGTTTTGTATAATTTTTGCACTAGTTCCTTAAAGTAACAAAATATTTGAAAATACAACATTGTGCAAAAGTCTTGAGCCACTCCTCATTTGTTCCCATTTCTTTAGTCGGATATATGAAAAATGCCAAAGATAACACAGTTTGAACGGTAGAAAATTGTATTTTTGCACCAGTAAGGTGATTCCCAGAGAGCTGTTAGCCAAAAACCTGGCATATCTCAGTATGTTGTGCAGCGCGTCTGTAAAAATGTAACAAAACTGGACAAGTGGAGGACAAAAGAGGAAGCAGCAGGCCTAAAAAAAACTGTCTACAGCAGATTTAACAGTATCTGAAAGTCATGTCCTTAAGAAAGAGATGCATCTGATCCTTCAGTTGATCCATCTACTCAGTACTCAGTACTTTGGCACATTACTGTATTAGTAACTAAAGTTCTATATTTTGAACTGAATATAATAGTGTTCATTGATCCCCTTGACTCATTTTTATTCCATTTTGAATTGAGTCGTAAGCCAAACAGTTATTATATGATATCAGAGCATGTAACCTTTTCATGATCATTTTTCAAACAGCCCCCAATTTTCATTTTGACCATATTAAGTTGCTGTCATGCAGCATTTTTTGGTTCACAAATGACAGCGTATATATAAGGCTTGATTTTTTTTTTCATAATGCTTGTTTTAATAGCTCTGGAAATAATGAAGTCTGGTTGAAAGATGATCATTATTTATCTTGCGCAATCTATCAAGCCTGTGTCCTACCCACAAGCTTTGCTAATGGGTTTTAATTCTCTCCTTCACAGCACTCCTCCTCTTCCTCCTCCTCCTCCTCCTCCCATAGACTGAAGCCACTGGCACAAAGACTGCAGAATGAGATATTCCTCTCACTGAATGCCACATATGATGTAAGAGTTAAGCTGACATATAATGTGACTTTCTCATTCTCCTTTGCACTCTATGTTCCCTAAGTAATAATGATCTGCTTGAAGATGTTTGTCTCAGGCTTATTGCGCTGTCCTGTTTGTTTCATCAGTGTTTTTTTTTCTCTCTCACTGATGGGGGCTTTATCCTGAGAGGGAAGAGTGGATGACACACTGGTTTCCAAAACCACTCATCTGTCCATTAGATATGTGTTTTTCTCAGTGCACTGCAGCGACTGCCGATGCCCTTATGATGAAGCCGCATCGCCCCTGCATTATTTCTTCCATAGAAAGAAGTGCACTTTCCTTGAGACTGGGTCTGAATCATCAACAATACCCTAAAATCTATTCATGCTTCTGGAGCTCCTGCGGACATTCACTCTTTTATTTATTTATTTATTTTTATACCCACTCCCGAGGTCTGCATGCATAAGAGGACATGTTCTATGTGACACACAAGCTGCTGTGTAAAAGACTCACATCAGAAACTGCTCTGTGCTGAATGTGGTTGTTAATGAAAAATTAGAATTTTATAATGGCAGTGCTGTCCCTAGTTTATTCAGCGTTGGGAGTTTCATTTCCAGGAGCTGTTGTTGGCAGTTAGCTTATATCTGGGTTCTGTAATAAACAGAAAATAGATGTGATGGTCTAAAATATTTTGTGTTTAATCATGGCAGGCAGGGGCTGTCACTGATTATTGTATGCACAAGCACAAGCAGCTAAACCTCAGGGCAAACTAATGGCATCGCCGACCACTCCCTGCCGCCTGATCTTGCTTCTAATGCTTTCTTTTTTAATCATCCAACATATCTGCGATAATGTTCCCCGAAGGTTTTGGGTTATTGTCCTGCTGAGCGCTGCACTGACATGAACTAAAACTATGAGAGATGCCAGGTATCACCTTTAAGTCACTTAAATATGAATCCAGTGAGTCCTGGACTCTTATGTCCTATGGACCCTTACAGTGAAAGCCGTGTTTAGACTAACCCTCTGATGCATGAATTATGACAACCTCAGTCAAGATTTCTTTTTCCTGAATGTTTTTATTTCTCTTAAGGCAAGAAAAAAAATGCAATTAAAATTTGGTTTATGAACCTATTTTTCATGGAGTTACAAATATGTCCACTAAGCTGGACACCACGCATTTGACTTTTCAACCAGAGGAAATATTTATTTAACACACCAGTAACAGAAAATTATATTGCATCCTCAGATCGACTGTCACTATTGCTAATATTGACTAATTCTGATTCTGGTAATGACATTCAAATAACAAAAAACAAAAACAAAAACATAAAAACAACTCCCCATGACTGGCCAATCGGTAGCAGTGTATGGGATGATGCACAAGCATCCACTGTGTTGACTGGTATGCAACTATAACAACAACACACAGGCATACACAAGAAAACAGCTTTGAACAGCCATCCACTGTAGTGACCACTATGCATGACAGGGCTCGATGAAGCCCTGTGTCGCAGTTCAAATGTCTGAGGTGTTGGCTGGTTTATTTACAAAAAAAAAAAAAATAGACAAATGGTTTCAAAAAACGTTTCAGACACAAAAAATGATGCATAGGTGTAGCCACAGTTATTTTCCCCCTATTTTCACTCCCAGTAATTACATAACCCCTTCTAGTCGATTTTATTTTGTGACTTTTTCTTTCTCTGTTGGAATCCTAACTATATCTAGCTGAAAATATGTATAACTTTACCTGAGTGTGCATGCTCATTAAAAATAGTTCCAATTCATGTTGCAGCAATGAGAATAAATGTTACCCCTAATGCCAATTTTTATCTGAATGGCAGGCGTAAAAGTCAAATCTGACTGGATGACACGCACAAGTTCTCTGATAATTATGTAAATCCTCTTTCTTTTCTTTTTGCCACATTTCTTTGATCATTTCTTTAGAACAAATCCACATTTCCATGAGCTTTCTGCTGTTTTAAATCCCAGAATTGAACAATTTATACTTAGTGATCAACTGATTTTATTTAATCATCCCAGAGTGTAAAAAAAACCCTGATTGACTTTGTGGTTTGGATCATGGTTGGATGCCATCTTCAAAGCACAGCGGTAGGCCTTCCAGTCAGCACAACAGGCTTTATTGACCTTTCACAACTAGGCAGGCAACTGTTGCTAATTGTTTACCACCACATCCTGTTTCTTCACCGTTTGCTGTATTGAAGAGACTCACCTGCACTGGGAATGATTTGCTACGTTTTTTGGCGGCTGTAATTCTGCTCCCTAAAAAATGCCTTGAGGCCATGTGTGTCGGTGCAATGTTTAAAAATTAATGCAGCCAAACATAGCTGCATTATCACATGAATGCACTACCATATACACTAATGCACTTACATAACGAATATGTTCTTAAGTTACTGTATTTTTATTATCTATAAATTTTCATATACACCACGAGACCTGGACACATACGGCACACACATATCGGGAAGTGGAAATTAATTAACAGCGAAAATAGGGGGTGGGGGTGGGGGCATAATCATAAAGAATAAGTCTGAAAATAACCACACCCTTTGATCGACCACACCTTTCAATCCTATCATTGTCCGACAGCGACTTAGAGTCTTAGAGTCCTAATCAGCTTAACAAATCATCATTTAAGCACACGTTTCACCCAGACTCGGTGACGTCAGCCCACTACAACACATCCAGGACTTTCCACGGACACCTTTTTTGGTAATCCTCTTTCCCGAGAGGAGTTGTCCGATCAGCACCACACTGTGCGCTCCGTTTGTGCCAGGAATAGTTTCGCTATCACAAGCCACACTAACGGGCTTACACTGGCAAACTACCCTGAACGGATTTTCCGTTCTTGATTTTGCTCGTTAGACACCATGGCGCTACTTTGTAAAGATAGTTATACGTGATGATTTATGCGTAGACCCATTTGGAGTACATCTTTACGCACTGAACAGCGGACTCGCCTTGGAGTGCTAAGAAATTCACGATTGGGTTTTCACCTACTCTTTGACCTTTCTGAGCGATACAAGCTGCCGGTATGCCTCCACTTTTGTACGGAGTGTTATGTTTTTGTGCTCTGGGATGTGGTCAGTTAACAAGCGGCCAGGCGGACGATGGAAAGCGCTACATCTGCAGGGCAGTACCCCTCACGGGCGACGCCAGTTGCCCGGTGACTTTGTTACCCGACCTGAATGCCGGGAGTCAAGAAGAAGAGCTCAGAAACACGGTCATGCAGCTACGAGAGACGATTTTACAACAGAAAGAAACGATTTCCAAACAGCTCGGCACTATCAACGAGCTCACCACCAAACTGTCTCTGTGCGCCTCAGCCACCGCCGATAGAAAGTACGACAAAGGGGGTTCGTGGGGCAAAGACAAGCAAAACACGATGGGGGACGTTCCCGGGGATCCAAATGAAACTATCGACAATCTTGGAAAAACAATGCAGGGACTCAAGGACCGGCTGGAGAACCTTGAGGTAAGACGCCATCCTTGCGCAAACCACTGTGCCAAAACCCAGTCCTAACACCCTAGTTTGATTACGGATTGCGGATTTGAAGGGATTAAAACAAATTCTGTTTGCACAGCAACAGATCGTGACTTCTGAGAATTGTTACTGAATTTCCCATGGATAATCAAAACAGTAAATGGGCAGAGATTATGCAGCTAATTGCTTAATTCCGTGTAAGGCAGGACCTCGGATGACCTGCGATCACTTTGCTTGTGCATTCGAGAGACTGAACAGTGTTTTCTTCATAGTCTAACCATGACTGCCTCACAATATGAAAACACTGAGTTTCAAGCCCAGTGTGTGGCTCTCATGTTAAAATAATTTTGTGGCTGATCCTGACAGGAGTGGAAAACTGACCAAAAAGTTTTACTTACACTGATTTTGTAAACCCACCAATCACTCATACAGAAGCTTATGGCTCTCAAGGGGCTTAGTGTCCCTGCTTATCTTTGTGCACTTCCTGCTCATGATCAGGTGTTTATCCTTCCTTAGCAACAGCAAATGAGGGCCAACATATCCGGAGCCTCATTCCCCAGTGAGCTCCGAGACCTGTTGCAGCAGCGTCTTGGGGAACTGGAGAAACAGCTCCTGAAAAAAGTCAGCACCTTGGAGGCGGAAAAGAGCATGCTGTCCAATGCAACAGCTGCCTACAGGCTGAAAACAGAGAGCACCCTAAATGCCTTGGTGGAGAGGATCAATGATTTGGAGAAAGGTACAGCAAAACGCCAACTGTCAATTCAGATTTGCATCACTAAAGCTGCAGAGATAAAACCAAGAGGAAATGTTGTTTCGACCTCTCCTTCCTTACACCCATCTCTGTGGGTCTTTTCTACCCTTATTACAGGCGGAGGAGACTTCATGTCCCCAGAGCAGTTTAAGCTGTCCCTGCCCCAGCGTACCAACTACTTGTATGGCCGTATTACCAAGAGCTTGCCAGAAATGTACGCTTTTACTCTCTGCATGTGGCTCAAGTCCAGCGCCAGCCCTGGTATAGGCACACCCTTCTCTTATGGTGTACCAGGGCAAGCAAATGAGATTGTGCTGATTGAATGGGGCAATAACCCAATTGAGCTTCTCATTAATGACAAGGCAAGTAATTAAATTGTCATAATTATTCAGTAAAAATCATATTTGTCCAAAATGGACATGTTTCAAAATTGCGATTTCTTCACCAATAGGTTGCCCAGCTTCCACTGGAGGTACGGGATGGTAGATGGCACCACATCTGCATTGCTTGGACCACACGAGATGGTCAGTGGGAGGCTTACCAAGATGGGGAGAAGCTGGGAGCTGGTGACAACCTTGCGGCCTGGCACCCCATCAAACCTGGAGGAGTCATCATCCTTGGGCAGGAACAGGTAAAAATATACAATAAAATGTTTGACGAATGTCTCTATTTTTAGATTCATAATCAAAAATGTCAGCCAATTTGCTTGAAATGAAGTCACAATGCACCATAAACTGCCTACTGCGTCACGGTCACGTTAAAACAACTCAAAAATGTTGTAACAAGTACTTCTCTAATAAGAAGTGTTATTTATGAGGTGCCTCTGCAAATTGCAGCTAGAAAGAAGAAAATTACCCAGATTTAAAGCAGCACAAATTAGGTGCAGGCTGGTTATCAGGACGAAACAATTATTAGAACAACAGTAAATCAGTCACTGCCCACAGATGCTGAGGTCTGTCTCTCTAAATGAATCAATGTATCATTATCTCTGCCAAGTAGCTAATAATGCATGTTTTTATTGGCGTTTGTTTGTTTCGCTTTTAGTGGGTTTACACAAAACCCACCCAGTCTATTTTCATGATGCCTCCTGGTGCGGTGAGAACCCATTAAATATTTGGTGTGCGTCCAGATCACTAAAATTGCACAAATGTTTGTGGTCTTTGAGTGGTGCTTTAGTTAAAAAATGTCATATTGCTGTTTAGCTTTGATACCTTTTATCTATTCCATATTTTTATTATTGGTATCTACTACCCGCAGCTTTGCATGATTCACAGTTCAAAACAACTCTTATTTATCATATACTGGGCTTTTGGTACATCCTCTCAGTTCCTCCTCTGGCTGAAACAAGCCATCTTACCTCCTCTGCCTTTACGGCCAGCCTCCTTTTTCTTTCTGATTGGCTATTCCTTGCACTCTGTACAGCAGAGTGGGTGGAACTGCTGTGCTCACAGCCAGAGATGTGTGACTGAAATGATGGCATTTCGAATATCCAACTTTCTTTGACATCATACTGATCCAAGAGTTAAAAAAAAAAACAGTGTGAAACTGAGTGTTTAGAACCCTCTGAGGCCTGACCCTTTGGTTCATAGGGATTACTTGTACAAATGTCGACCCCATTATTTGAAACTTTGGGCATGTGTAACCACTGGACCCACCACTGGACCTAAATATATATATATATATATATATATATATATATATATTTTTTTTTTTTTTTTTTGTCTGTTAGTTTGTTAGGTGGTATGTCAGTCTGCCACCTTGATTTATACAGAAATATCTGAGCCACTAGACAGACACATGGAGAGCACAAACTCTTCCAATGCCAGTAAAAAAATAAATAAAAAATAGATGAATACACACCAAAATTGCATGGGTTCTTTATATGAATATATTTCTTGAAATCTCCACTAGGTTTCAGTTTTATCATAATCTTGCTGACAAACACATAAACACAAACACAGGAAGAAAAAGAGCTGTGTATTTTATAGACTGCACATAACAAGGAGTGCGACTGCAGTTCAGACAGATGATTTTGTCATTGAGCCGCTTTAGGTCGATCGAGCCTTCTTAATATTCTCTGAAGATGGTAAGAGAAGGTGCTTCGGCTGTAACAGGACTGTTTGTCTGAAGACTTTGCGCTCTGATCTGTCTCCCTCAGTTTTTTCCACCGGGCATGACAAATAAATAATAAGCATTTTGCATATTTTAATCTTGAAATTAACTGTTTGAAAATATTTTTCACTAACTTTTGTTTTTCAAGCAGTTTATCTGGAAGGCAGAGGCTCACTGTAATAACTGAAGGAGAGCCTTTTATTCCAAAAACACAGCAGGTGGCACACAGGGAAGCCTGATAGACGCTTTGACCAAAGGAAGATAGGACTGCATGGCTGAACAAGGGAACGCAGTGAGAACTAAAACTGCTACTGAGAATAAAAATCAAGACACGAATCAAAGCACAGAAACATAAAACTGAAACTTATCACGAGGATAACCATAAAGTAAGACAGAAAAAGGTTCAATAATATCATAAGAAACAAAAAGTCACCATCTACTAGAATGATAAAGAAATCAAAACAGGAGACCAACAATTCAACAAACACGCAATCGACAAACAAAACTCAAACTTATTAACCATGAATCAAAAATTCAGCCATGACACCATCAGATTATTCTGCTTTTGTTTGTTTGCTGGCCACAAAGCAGTCCTTTTGCTTATATGAAGTATTTTTAATCAAATTATGACAATAAAGCCTTGGCAAAAGAAGCGATTTCTTGGAAAATAGATGAAGGACTTGACTTATGTCCTCAGGGGTCACACAGTGCTGACACTAGAGCACTTTAAAAGACAGTTCAAAAGTTTAATGAGTGGTTCATCCACATTTCCACTGACTGCCTCCTCCGCTCTGTAAGAGGTAATTACCTTTGATAATGTTGTTGTTGATGCTGTTTAAATTCACATCCTGCTGTTTATGGCTCTTATAGGACATGGTGGGCGGGCGCTTTGATGCCGGACAGGCTTTCGTGGGCGAGCTGAGTCAGGTGAACATTTGGGACCGTGTTCTGAAGTCAGTGGAGATCCAATCTATGGCCAACTGCACTTCATACATTCCCGGGAATGTGATCTCCTGGCTGGCGAGCAATGTCGAAGTTTTTGGGAGGGGAGCGTTCAAGAGGCCCTTGGAGATATGTCAGGAGCGGCTGCCCAACGCTTAGATCTCTCAGCCTCTCATTTGATTAGCTAGCGTTTCCATCCATTCAGCTTTTTTTTTTTTAAAGTTGTCTGCTCTTACTGTAAGACAGCTTGTTCACTCCACTTGTAGATGGATGCTTTTCTTAGCCTGGTTTACACACAGATTTTGGGAGATTATTGAACCAAGTCTGACCGTCTGATATGTAGCGCTGAATGTGGGAACACACCAAAGTGCGAGCTGTTTTGGGCAGCCTGAGCACAATCACTTCTGGTTGTTAGTTCCAGTGGCTCCTTAATGACAGCAGTTTCTCTACCACGATTAAGATCCTTGGCTTCAGTACGCCACTCATAGTAACATAGTCCCCGCAGATATTAGTGCTAAGACGTAAAACAAACCCACTCCCACGCTCTCACACACTCACTCCAAAGCTCTGAAGTAATGAAAATCCACTCTAGTCCAGCGCACTTGTAGTATGACAAATGCATTCAGGTCCAGACCAACTTTGCCATTAACATGTGAGTGAGTGTGGCGTGCTGTGTGGGAGGAAAGATTAAAAGGGTGACTAATGTTATGCCTCCTCTTTAACCAGGCAGTGGGGCTTAAAACCAGTAACAATCTGATCCTCACACGTTCAGTTATTTTAAAGGGGTGACGTCTGAAGAACATATTTTATGTGGCGATGACCGTCACATGGAGCACATCACCTTCGATAGACCTAATTTGATGTTAGAAATGCTGCTGATTTCATTTTACAGCTTGCATTATTGTCTCATTGCATATCCGACACCAATGATGTCGCTTAGCACAGTGCTCTCTTCCTCACCTTCTCCATAATAACAAAACCTGTTTAAATGGTGAATCGTTATGAAAACCTATCCACAGCTTCTATATCGTGAAGAAGAAGAAGAAAAAACTATCAAAACCTTATAACACGTGCTTGAATGTAAATTTGAATGTAACTTTCTAATATGTAGTGTCTCTGTCCAGACGAAAATGTATTTTTTTTAATATGATCTGTTTTTAGCACGTGTATAATCCACATTGTCCTGTTGCCTTCTTACATAAATGCATAAGTGCCATTAAATGTTTTCCAAGTGTTTCTAAGTGTTTAACATGTAATGAAAATGTGGAAAATAAAGAAAATTACTGCTGCAAAATGAATCCACAAGTGTTTTTGTTCTTCCTGTCAGCTTCATATTGAAAAATATGTCCTCAATCTCAATGTAAAATGTTTTCCTGCAGTTACTTTGTAGTAGACTTTTGTTTTAAAATGACATGGACGTGATACACCGGTTTAATAATCGCCTTGTTTCGTTGTCAGAATGGTTAGGTGAGGCAGGAGCGGCACCAGAAGTTATTAAGACAGACTGATCTTCAGGCTCTGATGGCGTCAGTCAAGCAACAGCAGGTGTCCCCGGTGGCATTAGCAACTCTGAACAGATGAGAGAGGTCAGGAGTGACATCACAGAAACTCTTCGTTAGACAAAGCAAGTCTCGCACAGGGCTGAAACTGCAGGGCACGCATTCATTTTATTCATTCATTTATTTATTTATTTTGGCTGTAGTCACTGACCAGTTAAGTTTCAGTAAAACACAGAATTATGGAAACCTGAAGAATCCAGTCCTTGATTTTTGACTGAAGAATTGTCAAAACCTGTTATACATACTGAAAGGCTCTTTGTAGAGGAAAATACTCACTGTGCTCTAGCGCACCAATAATTTGGATAATTCACACAGGTTGTTTTCAGGGGATTGCAGTGGTAAGCATTTAAGAAGCTTAAGAAGCTGGTAAAAAGAAAACACACCTGTTTTTAAATTTTAAGGTCCAGGACACAATAAACATAATCTGGGCCTTGGAAGATCTGAATAAAAAAACAAAACAATAAAACATCAGATGAACTAGCTTGAACCACCATTTTACACTGAGAAAGATTATTCACAAGTGGACAACATTCAAGACAGTGGCCAGTCTTCCCAGGGAGTGGATATCCCATTAAATTCACTCCAAGGTCAGACCGTGCAATGCTCAGAGAAACTGGAAAACACCATGAGCTACATCTCAGACTCTACAGGCCTCTCTTAGCGTGTTAAATTTTAAAGTTCATGACAGCACAATTAGAAAAACACCGAACAAGTATGGCATGCTTGGAAGGGCTGTGAGGAGAAAGCATCTTCTCTTTAAAAAGAACATGGGAGCATGGTTTAGGTGTACAAAGTTGCATCTGAACAGACCACAAGACTTCTGGAACAATGTCTTTTGGACAGACGAGCCCAAAACCAAAGACAGCACAAACACCTCATTCCAACTGTCAGCACGGTGGTGGAGGGGGGGATGATTTGGGGCTGGTTTTGCAGCCACACCTGGGCCGCTTGCAATCATTGAGACTCCCATCAGCTCCTCTTCATGCCAAAGTATTCCAGAGTCATATGTGTGGGCATCAAACAGCTAAAGGCTGAAATTGGGTCATGTGGGAAAATGTTCACAGCAGCAAATTAAAGTTAAAGTCTAGACCTCAACCTGATTGAAATGGGTGAGACCTTAAAAGAGCTATGCATAAATGTCCACAAATCTCAATGAAATGAAGCAATTTTGTAAAGAACGGCCAAAATTCCTCCACAAAAATTTGAGCAACTGATTAAGTCATCCAGGAAACAATTACTTCAGGTTCATTTAAATGTGTCTTAAACTCATGCATTGAGACCAGGTCCTGGTGTTTAAGGTCTTTTTGTAATTCATTCCATGTAGAAGGAGCAGCGAATTAGAATGCTTATTGCCTGTCTCAGTCCTGACTTTGGGAACAGACAACAACAGATGATCCTGAGATGATCTGTTTGGTCTCAAGACAAGAGGGAAGCAGACCTAATACACACTTATATGTCAGAATACACCACTGTTTGAATCTGCGAGGATGAAGGGAGGCAACAGCTGACAGGTTCATACAGCAAACAGTGATGAGTAAGAGCTTTTATAATTTGAGATAAATCTTAATGCTCCATGATACAGTGTCTAGTCCACATGTGTCAAGCTCAAGGCCCGCGGGCCAAATCTGGCAAGCGATATAACTATATAGGGCCTGCAAGATGATTTCATATAGCTATTATTAATGGTCCGTGGGTAAAAAGCGCTCCCACCACTTATACAACAAATCCCACAATGCACTGCAACAGACTCCACACAGGCCAAGACCTGTGCACTGTTTTCCCTGTTGCCAATGAAACATTGATGAGTGATCAGTGGATAAAAACATCGGTCATCACTTTTTACCGTAACATTTAAACTAGCCTGACCCCCAAAAATGACCTAATGAAAAGTGGAAAACAATTGATTTTTCCAAACAGGCAATGCAATCGATCACTTTTCCTCGCTTGCCATGTGCGGGGAAAAGAGCGGATTGATGGGACAGATGTAGAGGGAGCCCCGCACAGGTGAGGTGCATCACTTTGTCGCACAGCAGGAAACGCGACACAGCAAAGTCCTGAAGACAGAAGAGCACTGTAACACAGACAGTGAACTTCTTAAGAGGCAAATGTTTAAAACACTGACAGTTTCGGTCTTTTCTGGAGAAAATGACTTCTGAATTTGGTGACGTGCCTCATCACACAGTTGCGATGAGCTGTCAAGTTCATGGAAAGTAAAGGAAAAGCCTCAGCAGGGCTCTGGGATGAAAGGTGGCTGCGTGAGCCAGCCTTTCTCTGCAACATAATGAAGCATCTTAATGCGTTAAACCTGCAGATTCAGGGACGGACCGCGTGATTACGCGTGTGATTGCCAAAAAAATTAAAAATAAAGAAATAAAATAGACCGGGTCTCCACTGCTGTGTTTCCAGCTGCGCTTTTTGCTGATAAGCTGGACACACTGTGCAGTTTATTTATAAATATATATATATATATATATATATATATATATATATATATATATATATAAGCTGGCAAAGCTTCAGTAGATATGAGTGGATGTAACACAGTTGAAAGCCAACATAATGAGGGTTTTTTCTCTCTCTCTCTTAAAAAAATGTGAACAGCTGCAGCCTTTAACTTTTTTTTTTTTTAGCTCAAGGTTATCCCGATATTCATCTTAGCATCTGCATCTCCCCACAGTGTCTTTGACAACCAGCATTCATCAGAACACTCACAATTAATAATGCTGACGTCTCTAACAGAGAACAGGCTATATCAATAAACACCATCAAGGTGAAAAGAAAAAAAAACGCATAAAAATAAAATGATTGACGCCAGAGGAGTTAGAAAAGATTCAAAGATTTTATGTAAGGTCATCTGTTGTTGTTTTTCTACTGAATTTTATTGAAGCCTTTCTTTCATCTCACACTCCTGTTTTATTTTTCAATAATTAGGACTTTAGTTATTTAACAAAAATTATGCCACACTCCAGATTCAGTGTGTCAAACTAAGGACAGCTCATAATTCAGCAGCTTTTTGAGCTTCCTCTTTTCCTTTTTGTTTTTTTGCTTTTGTATGACTTTATCGGTCTCTCACATCACTGTTGAGGAAGTTTGGCCCACTCTTCTTTACAATGTTGTTTCAGTTCATTGAGGTTTGCAGGTATTCATTTATGCATGTCTCTCTTAAGGTCCTACCGCAGCATTTCAGTGAGGCTGAGGTCTCAGACTTTGACCGGGCCATTGCAACTCAGTGATTCTTTTCTTTATCTCGGCATGGTGTGCACTGTGTCCTTAACCCTGGTGTGGTGATTAGCGCTACTACCTCACAGCAGTCTGTGGAGCTTGCATGTTCTCCCAGTGTCTATGTGGGTTCTCTCCCAGTCAAAAGACATGCATGTGGTTTGCTTAACTGGTGATTCTAAACTGACTCTGGGTGTGAATGTGAGTGAGAATGGCTGACTCTAGCACTGCGACAGACGGCAGCTTGGCGACCTGTCCAGGGTGTACCCAGCCTATTGCCTGACGACAGCTGGGATACGCAACCCTGAATTGGATAAGTGGAAGAAAATGGATGAACAGATGGATTTTCTGGCCAGTGACACCAAAAATATGTTGCCTATGCCAACCTTATTGAAGTTTGGTTAATGTTCATTTTCATGACATTCATTCATTCATATTATATTGTACTGTGCATTGAATTGTATCAGTATAAGCTGACAGAAAACTTGAGGTTTATTTTTTTTAAAAACTCACATGTACTTTGTGCTAAGTTCTAATGAGAAAATATTAGCAGCCAAATATGCTAATTTAAATTGTGAACATGAGGAATTTTATAAACTTCATGATGTTAGCATTTTCATTGCAAGCTGCAGTTTTTATGTGGTGTAACTTGGACGTCTTCCCCTCTCTGTCATGTCATCTGTCCTGACTGCCAATACTGTAAATTTATTCTGTTTAAACATATTGAAATGTTTGCTGTGTCTTTGCAAAACACCTTTTGTATGTCTGTCCACCCCAGAAGAGGACGTTTTTCCCATTTAAGGTGGTAAGTTTATTCTTATACAGATACAAATGCTATTCAGAGTCACATCTGAAACCCGCAATCTGGTCTCTGTAAATAAATTTGACTTAACTAATGGTAACATTAGCATTTTTGTTCTATGCATAGTTGTATTTAAGCACAGCTATACCAAGCTGTTGAATACTGCCAGTCTTGTTCAGTATGCTATTCATAAATGAAATAAGCCTGCAGGGTGAATAGGGTTGGCCAGCATTCAAGAAAATACATTGCAAAAGTATGCAGTTTTAGATCATTCCCATGTACGACATAACATCAGGCAGCATTGTAATAATCCAGCCGTCTTATTCTTCACTGACAGTTTTCTTTTTTACTTAGAACTTAACAAACCAGTTTCCCTTTATTTCCTATTGCGGTGTTGCGCTTTGGGAAGCTAACCATCAGTCACTTTCTATGGCGGAGAACTGCCCTACCTGTTGAATTTGCACTAGCTGTCCAACAAAATTCTTCTATCAATCCGTACTTGTAAAAACAAAACAAAACAAAACTGTTTTGCTTGTTTGCGGTAGTATTATTGCACCACCTAAAACAATCTTGGTCAAAGGTTCAAGGACAGAGGTCAAATATCAGTTTTCTGCAAAAAGAAAAAAAAATCTTGTGCAGTTATCCCTCAGTATTTAGCACTGCAAGATGAATATATAAACAGTTGTTTCATTCTTTTTCTGGAGAGCAACAACAAAACAAAGTTTTGTCATGGTCATTTTTTTTTTTTTTTTTTTTACAAAAAGGGAAATAAATGAGTGGTCCGATCCATTCGCAGCATGATTATTAACACTCATTGTTTAAACATGACCTACACTTGAGCTGTTAATTTTTTATGAGTTTATTTGAATGTCAGCCTGAGCCCTGTGACTCATTAATTGATCGCCATCATTATTTTATGACAAATACAGTGTTTGACCTATTAACCAAGTGAGCATTAGCAGTGAAACCATTAATTAACCCAGCTTAGGGGTTAGTGCTAAATATATGCAAGCACCTTATTTTTTAGACAATGCCATATCAAGCGATGATGCCTCGGACCCTGAGCGTGCACATTTTAGCAAAACATATCTATGTTGAGACATGCAGGATATACAGGGTGACCGTTATTATTAGTTGTGCATGTTCCTTTGCCAAATGCATGCATGTGTATGTAGCCACAGTAATGGGGCGCACAGATGAAAGGCAGAAAAAGAAGCAGTGTGCTGGTTAAGAGCGGCATTGAGTCCCATGTTGCGAGAGGAGTGGCTCTTTCTCTGCTCTCTCCATGTTGGAGAGGTTAAAAAGAATTGAGCTTTGACCTTGGTTCTTCTGAAACACGGCATCAGCAATCTGCAAGGTGACATGAAACAGAAAAATATCAGCCAGCTTCAAAGTTGCTTTTAGTTAAAATGCAGCTTCACAGTAAAGTATGTTGAAATTTCTGAGTTTCTGTGGTTTGTAATTTGTTGTTCAAGTGTGATTTATTTCTGGAAATAGGCAGCCTCCTTGTGGTCACACAGCATTTAACTGCAATCACTGGCACTCACTCAGCTATTGAAAAATAGCATAAAAAGGCTACTTACATGAAAGCCTAACCACTGGGATTTACAGCATTGATGAAATACACAATTTTAAAACCTCGTATCAATATGATTTATGAAACATTTGCAATGAAAGCTTTGTTTAGTTGTAATGGTCAGCACTTATGCCTTTATCTTATGGATTCATGGTTAATGAAACATTATTTGGTGGTATAAAAAGAAACACATTACGTACCTTTGATTTGTTGTGGTGATGAGGGCGGCAGGCGATGACTGTGATGAAGGAGAACGTTGCTACGAGAATGGCGGCACATGACAGGATGAAGAAAATCTGGGCACTATCTGTAATTAAGGTAGAAACAACATTACAGTCTGAGTGTTGGCCTGTTGTTTGAGACAATAAAAACTGAAACCATTATATTGCAGTTACTTAGGCCATGTGTTGCCACATTAGAGTGTTGAACACTCTAGTCCAAAAGTTCCAAATTTGCCCCAGAAAATGTGCATTTCTGTGCGAGTTAGAAGCTGACACTAATTTTGGCTCCATCACAATTACAAATAAATCGAGCACAGCAGACGTGTTCGGACCAGTCAGATCTCTCTGCTATGCCATGCTTTGATTTCGCGATTTTCACTCTTCATTCTCTGTCTGTGGAACTAACACAGCTAAACGGCACATGAAACACCTCATGACACAGAAACAGAGCGACAAGAGACGGCTTGTCTCTGTTACAAAGTATTTAACTGTATTCTTGCACTTATTCTAGAAAGCCAATGATTTGGATGTGATTCAGTGAAATTATATTAAAGGAGAAGCTACCCACAGACTAATAAAAGTTTAGTGAATATGAAGAGCTGAGAGGGCCTTGAAAAAAGTCCATAAAATTGCTAATTAATTTACAAACCCAGTTCCTAAAAGGTTGCCGCATTGCTTTGTTTCATGGTGTTCAGTGGCCGTAAGTGTGCTGGTTTAATTTATGAACATTATCCAAATATGCTTAATAGAGTATTTACTTTTATTGTTGTTTCAGAATAATTTTCCTCAACACAAAATTGGGAAGACTTTGACTATCTCAACATCTACAGTACATAACATCAGCAGAAGATTCCGAGAATCTGGAGAAATCTCTTCTGTCCAGAAATCACTGTGTGAACACAGTTCACCGTGCCATCCACAAATGCTGGTTAAATTTCTATCATGCAAAGAAGAAGCCCTAATGTGAACACGATCCAGAAACGATGCCATCTTCTCTCCACCAAAGCTCAACTTTTAAAGATGCGTTGCTGACATTGGATTCAAAAAGAGCATTTTTCTTAAAATGGAACATTTTCTCAGTTTAAACACTGACATCTTCTCCATGTTATATTGCGAATAACATAAGTGGATTCTATTTCTATTTACACAGTGTCCTGACATTTTGGAATTGGGGGTGTTTATTGACAGTAAAAAGAAGACAGATGAAATCAAGTAACTTCTTTACTGGCTGCTGCAGATGACTGCATTCCAGTATGCATTATCTTCCATGTTAATTTGCTTTAACAGATTGTAAATGTGCTGGGAGTAGTTAGGGAGTCTTAAGGTTAGATCATTTGCAGAAAACAGCATGTAGAAAACCCGAAACTTTCTCTCTTGATTTAGAATAGTAAAGGTGCCTTGAACATCTTGGGTGTCTCCAGGCTGAGCCTTCAGGTTGACCTATAGCTGCAGTGAGGTGGCTTAAGAGTCCCTATTTGGAGCCTTTAGAAGTCATTAAGCACAACCCATCACCCATCCTCAGCACTCAAAACTGAGTGTGCTGCTGAATCATGAACTCCTCTGTGTCATTTATGATCAAGTAGTTCAGTTCTGCCAGTTTAAACTTTCCCAATAAATTCATCTGACTCCTCACTACTCAATAGAACTAATGAAGCTATTAGGAAGATGCAGTCTAGTAGTAATGTTGATGGATGTGGCCAGTCTACTATTATAATAAAGAAGTTTCTGGCTTTCTTACCCTTCAACTTTTATTTCTGTTCTTTCTTTATTCTTTTGCAATTTAAACATTTTCAGCTGCGCTTTGGCTAGGTTTTTGAAAAGATCGCTATTTGAATAAAAATACATCTGTTAGGAAAACATCAATCAGATCCTGCAGAGCCTGTCTGGCAGAGAGCACTGAAGAGAAACTTGTCCCGCGTGGAAAGAATCCACACAAACGCAGAGTTTCAGCATGTCGTGTAACATCACGACAGCACATTTTTGATGTTATCCAATAAACGGGGTTTCTTTTAAAAGTTTTCACACAAACAGCAAATGATCCACTGCCTTAAAATCATTTCTCTGCCACATCAGTTCCTTTGTTTCTCTCCTTTCTCATCTCCTCTGCGTTTTGTTATGGAAAGCAGCCCGGTAACCTGCGGGTGGTTACTCACTGTTCCTCCGGACGTAGAGGCTAAAGGAGGTCTGCAGCTTGCTGATGTTGTTACGGAGGCTGATGTCCAGACAATGGAAGCCAGCAGAGGTGAAGGTGTGGTTCAGACTGAGCGTGTTATCATACAGCATGGTCAGCGTGCAGCCCTCCGTCATGTCCGGCACACAATTATGGAGGAAATGCCAGCAAACCCACATGGGAGGACTATAGATACACACACACACACACAGAAGAGAGTTTTTCTTTATAGTAATGATTATCATGACAAAATTGTTCTATATTAAAAGCTGAATGAAAAGCAGAGGACACTATTCAGTCTCACCTTCCACCTTCTCTTACCTTCCATCAACATGAAAAGCCAGAATGCTGTCCTGCGACACCTCATATTCTGATGGCCCCTTCAGTTCGACGCGTTTGATGGCATCTGCAAATAAGTTTCAGCTATTAAACATTTCATCCTTTTAAGTTTTCTGGTTTCCCACACAAAGACGACAAAGGTCAGGATTATAGCATTTTGCTAATTGTCCCTCCATAAATCACATTAATTCAACTTTGTTTCACTCACGGTCACCCGTGCCGCCTCTGCACCTCAAACTCCCATCTTTAAGTTTGAGAAGCACCAGTTTAGACACACCTTAACTTAAAGAAGTGCTACAAAAAGTGCTTTCTAATAAACCCGTTTTAACAGTTCATTTAGTGCCAGATGAGAGCAGTCACATCAGGTCATTTGCAGGGATGCTCAGGCTAAAGCAGTCTGACTTGTTGTACTGAAAATTGCTGAAATTGTGCTTTAAAAAAAGTGACATTAGAATATATTAATGCATATATGAATTCAAAGCTGCCCACCAAGCACTTGAACATCTGTGGAGTAGAACTCAGTGACCGAAGGTGCATATTTGGTCTCATTCGCTCCCACTTTCAGCCAGAGTGTGTAGTTTCCTGATTCTGGGTAATGATAGCGGACAACTGGCTCAGTGCCTACAATCACTTCTCTGTATCAAAGATCAAAAAAAGAATGTAAGACAAAGAAAAGCATCCTGATGACATTTTCCTTTTTTAATATTTAAAAGCGTAAGAAATCATACCCGTTTCCTAGGTCCCATGTATAGGTGAAGTTTGTGTAAGTGAAATTCTTTTGGGGATCACAGAGTTCAAACGTGGTCTCTGTGGGAACATCTGACGCCAGTTCTCCTCTGTCTCTCACATAGGTGGCATTTCCCTCCATTTGATAGAAAACAAGCCTCCCTGCAATATTTTCTAGTTAAAAGGAGAAGCTGTGTTTAGTTGCGAAGCCGAGATTTCTGTGTGAACAGTAATAAAAGCGAGAGAGAGAGAGAGAGAGTAATGGATTACATACTCAAATCTGACTCCGTAGTCCCCGTTACACCCGGGAGGACCAGTACGGGAAGCATCATCATCCATGCAATGTGTTTTCTGTAAGCACACATATGAACGTTTGAAAACATTTCAATGAATGTCTTTAATGTGGCGCTTGTTCAACTTACCCGTCCATATCCGCTTGTCCTCTCACAGTATGAAGTTAGTTCTGAAAACAGAGTCAACTGGCATCAGGGAGAGAGGATGGAACGCCGTTCCTTCTGGTCTGTCGGATTCAGAGATACGAGCCGGAAAGGCTTGAAATCATAACCATGAATTTTAATCACATGGAAGAAGAACAACAATTGGCTTTTGAGTAGAAAGCTCCGGCCTGGGTCACATTACTGTCAGTCATGTGGGACAGTTCCTTAAATGTGGCAGGTTTTATCTCTACGTTTCTCTGAATCGAAAATTATCATCAGCAAAACAAAAATTGCACAACCGCTTGTTATTTGTTACTGGGACAATCCTTAAATTGAGTTAAGATTTAGTTAATGGGTTGTTAATGTTGTTAGTTTTTTCCCCATCTCTCCTACATTCACGTAGGGCACTGTTTTTGTTTTAAATGCAAGTATTTCAGTGTATAGGTAACACAGAATGAATCAAGTGGAGCAGATAATCATACATGCGTATGCTCCTGATTTATTTTCTGCCTAGTTACAGTCAACAACAAACAACAACAACAACAAAAATGCCCAAAATGCTGACTTTAAGTATTTTTGATTACATGTACATTTTCATGTAATTTTCTTACTTAAGTGCAATGCTTAACACAATACTTAAGTACAGTTCTTGCTTTACTTACTGTTTAATTTTTCCTCTATTATTATGCAGAGATGAATTAGCTTTATTGTCACTTGTGGCAGCTAGACCGGCTTTGTTTTTAATCTTGTCAGTGGTAGAGAGTGTCACCGTAGCAAGATGAGATGCTGGTGAGACCTATTGTTCAGGGAACTACTACAAAGGCGGGTTTGAGTACGTGTGCGGGTGTTTGCACAGTATGTCTGTGGACAGATTTTATCATGACAAAAGCATCATGATTGTGCAAGATACAGTTATGCAGCTTTACTGGCCCATCAATGATATCAAAATAAAGGCTAGTTTCAATGATGGGTGTGGTTGCTGATTGCGTCACAGCTTGTTAGTGTGGGGAGAACTTAGATACATTTCAAGCACAAAGAAAGCTGTAGTCTTGGTCAGTTTGATTGGTCACTTGGAGTGAAATTAGTTTAAAAGTTTACCTGCTTTGAACTTTAGCTGCATATGAAGTGGATATTGTTCACTCAACTGCAGTGTGTCAGGTTCTGATAAAAGTAGTAATTAAAATGAAAAAATTAATTAATTAAGTGTTGATAGGATGACATGATATTTATGAGGATCCATCATAGCCTATTTACCATACACAGCCAACATTAGAAAATGACCTTTCATATACAAACATAATATTCTGATGCATCTCAGCTGTTGATTGCTACTGAGAATGTATTGAGCATTAAGAGTAAAAAATCAGGTCTAACTAATAGCTTAAAGAAAAAATACTTGTAATAATAATAATAATACTTCCACTAGAGTAGAGACTTTCAGTAAACCTTCCACCGCTAATACA
Organism: Pterophyllum scalare; assembly: GCA_024447675.2. Classification (NCBI taxonomy): domain Eukaryota; kingdom Metazoa; phylum Chordata; class Actinopteri; order Cichliformes; family Cichlidae; genus Pterophyllum; species Pterophyllum scalare. Next base: position 99,337 of record JAMQGT020005402.1, read on the forward strand.
TGCTCCAAGTGGGATTTTCCGTCACTGTGACAGAACTAATTATTGTACAGTAGCGCCCTCTCTAGGCCAAAAGGAATACTGTATCTAAATCCGCTGGCAAAACACGTCACATTTCCATGTTTTTTTCCCCTAACAGTCATTTGAATCAACAGGCCGTAGCTTTCTATTTCAATACCTGAGAACTTTAACCTGTGCAACACCTCTCGTGACGTCACGCCGCTCCCCACGCCCCCTCACCTCGTCTGAGCCCCCCGCCCTCACCGCCCCTAAAGGCACGGGGAAGTCTCTCGGTGTCCCAGTCAGTTCGTCCTCCGCCGGCAGCAGAGCGTCGCTACCTGCTCGCATGCACGGAGTGCAGACACCGAGCAGGATTCGCTGTGGGATTTATTACTCGGAGTGAAGCAACATCTGGATTACCAAGTACCCTTTTTGTTTCCCGCTTTGTTGTGATTTTTTTCCCCATTTATATTTATATATTATATATAATAAATTCTGAGCTTTAAGAAACAACCTGCAGTCATGGCTCGGGAGCCTGAGGATGTGAGCAAGCTCACTGAAAGTACATTTAAGGTGAGTGAGGTGATGCATTCAGCAAATGATTTATTTATAGATATTATGTTTGTTTGTTTGGGTTTTTTTTGTGTATTTGAGGAGTATTCAACCATTTCTAGTCAGCCGAGTCTGCTATGTTGGTTTTCAACACTGGCTGTAAACCGCTGGTAAAACTACCATAAAATGATAGAAATGGTTATATTGTTCCTGTGCGTTAGTTTTATTGGGACTAATCATGCTTTATGCGGGTTTTTCTCCTCCCCTCATTACCTTATTGTTTCAAGGACCATTTGTGCTTTCACACTGTTGTGAAAAACAACTGTTGGAGCAACTGAAACTTTCTGTTTAACAGGGAAAGAATATTCAACAATGCCTCTGCCACAGCAGGGACACACCCTGCTATTAAATAATTCCGTAAATCATAGTGAACCACAGCCCTGTTAAGGTTCCTCCAAGTCCCTCAATCAATCAATCAATCAATCTGCTGCAGCTTTATCAGAAGATCTGAAAGCATTGGAGCAATAATTTGAATTTAATCTTGATTAGTCACTCTGGGCTAATCTAATCAGAGCTTACACTTCTACCTCTCACTAGTGATAAGCAGAAAATAGAAAGCCTTTTGAGTAAAGGTTAAATTTTAATAGTTGGGTAGCAATACGTAATCCAACCAAGCCAACATAACA
>JAMQGT020005403.1:0-35840 GCA_024447675.2 Pterophyllum scalare
GCAATACGTAATGGCTCTGTAGCACTTGGTTAGATTACGTATTGCTCTTCAGAATTCATCCTGCTACTTCTCTCATCAGTAACGTTATCAGCAAACATTATTGGACTGGTTCCGCTGGTAACCATACGGGCCCTTGCCATAACTTTGCCTCTGTCATGTTCACTGTGGTGGTGTACAGAGACAAAATCATGCCATTGTCCAAAAATGTATGGATGTGATTATTTTGGTCAGCATGAATGGTACCTTTTCAGATTGCCAAGTCTCCTACGCCATGCTATTTAACATGAAACCACGCCATCTCCTCTTTTAGCCTGAAAGGCATGCTGTCCATAATCTCTGAAAAGAACATACAATCTTTATTAGTCAGGCCACAGATCAGTGAAATAAGCTCTGATGAGAATTCAAATTTCAATCCAACATTAATTCCAACTTTCAAATGCTAAATATCATCTAAATGTGCTTTCTACTGAAACATACTGTAGAATGATTAATGAATCTGTGCTCTCTTCCACCCTCCTTTTGGTTGGCAGCAAATTTCCAAGTAGTGTTATCTTAATATCAATTACTAATTACAAAAAGTTGTTTCCACAAATATGTTATGCAGAAAAGAATAGAAAATCTTCCTTGTGATTTGAGGTAATACTATAGTTTCATAAACCAGCATATCAGACATGTTCTTCTGCAGTTGTAACATCATAGTTTAGTATGATGATCTGCTAACTGTGCTAATCGCCTATAAAACAGTAGATTAGTGTATATATGTAGGCTTGATTTACCGTGTCTCTTTTATAAATACAAACAAGGTGCAAACCAAATTATTTTACTGACCAAATTCCTTTCATGTGAAAGTTTCTAAAGAGCAAGTTTGGTTTCCTTTGTAGATGATCCTCAGACATCAACATTGTTTTGCATTTGGAAAAGCCTGTAGCCTCACTTTGAGACTTGCCTCCAAAAGAAAATCTGCTCTTTATAGTTCAATGTGAAGGATACAGTTGATTTTAATTCTAGTCAGATACAGAACATGGTAAGCATATTGGTTTTTTAATGTTTACTTTTCAGCCTGGCTTTCCACTGTGGCTTTGCTTTAAGTTATGTTAAGTGCCCGAACAAATGTTTAGTCAGCAAAATGAGATTAGGCAAATTAAAAGGTTTTCACCTCCTGTTTAAATTAGAAAATCCATCACACAAGCCTTCACCCAGTGTGGGTTCAAATTTATAGAATTACTAGTGTGTCTAAACTTTCACTTCACTTTCTCCTGCTGAGATGCAAATGCTTTAATGAGCCTTGTATATTTGAAAAATCCAGGCAAAACCACACCATCCCGCTGTGCCATTGTAATTATTCAGCAGATGCAATAATATTCACTGCAAGCAGTTAAAGAACAGCAGTGGGGTGACTGTGTGTTTGAGTGGGCAAACGGACAAAAAAAAAATCAGTTTAAGCAGTCAAATTATGGGGACTTGTCTTGCTGTTGGGAACAAAAAAGGAAGTCCCATTAACATCAATTTTAAAATTTCATGGTGATGATGTTTCAGAGTTAAAGTGGGATCTGTGGTAGACAGGTGGTAATGTTCCAAATTGTCCAGTGTATCAGAATCGTATCTTTCCAAACTGATCCAGTTTCTCTTGGCTGCCAATCCCACCAAACTCATGGCAGCAGAGTACACCTGGGTCACATGCAATGCTTCTTTCTAATATTTTAGAACTCAGACGTTATAAAAGTAATGCAGTCATGAAGAAAGAGTTTTGTTTTGTTTGTCTTGATGCAGAAAAGTGATGAATCATCCATTATAATCTTACCATAATCCACAAAATTACTGTCTGTCTCTCTTGTTTCTTTGTCTGCAAATGCCTCTCTTAAGCATCAGGAGCTGAGTAACCAAACCTGGCACACAGGTACATCTTAGGCCACTGAAGGTTCTTGTCTATACAATTGCCACAGTTAGCTGTTTTTAGCCAGAATCTTATGAATACATCCCACTGTTTTAATTTCATGACATCAAATTTACAGCCACAAAAATTTAATTATGTATGCCTAGTAACCAGTGCTCTAAAATGACACATATTAAGCATATAAACAATATCTACAACTCCTAGTTTGTTACTTAAATAAGTATATAGTTAGTTGATAAAGTATATCAGTTTGACAACAGCACAAAGAGGCCAAACAACAGTCTAGCATGGGCATATACTAACATATCATTACAGGAATTTATATAGCATAAAATACTATATTTCTTGGACAGCACTGATTCATGAAAAAAAAAACAAAAGAAAACACATTCAGCATGAGATGAACAAACCACAATAAACAGAATCAAAATTTTTTGAAGCATACATGTGGTAACTCTTACAATGTCATGGTCCCTGGGTCTTGGACCCAGGGTTTGAGGTTTGGGAATTTATTTATTTGGTATGAATGAGTTACCTGCCCTGAGATTCAGTGATTGGGACTGGCCTCCTTTCCTGCCTCACGCACCTGCAGGTAGCAAGTTCACCTGTTTGCAATCTGGTGTTAACCTGTGACTACTTAAGGAGAATCTTCAGTCTTTGCTGGATTGTTGCTCTGCATACAGTTAGTGAAACTGCTCCTCTGTCTGTTGTCTTGCTTTTTGTCCTGTTATGACTCCTTACCTTGTTGTGTCTTCAGTGCAGCATAACCTGAGAGTGGAAAAGGAGGGCACTATGTTTGGAGAGATGAGTTTCTGGAGATACTGAGTTGTGGAAAACGCCCACTGGCTCAGAGAACTGAACTCACCTCTGGAACCCATTCTTTGAGCTGTTGCAAATCTTCTGAGTCTGTAAATAAACTTGTCGAACAAAATACCTTTGCACTGGTTATTTAAAAGCAGATGCAAAAACTCCAAGGACTGATAAACCCACTCAGTTTATCAGATCATCAAAAACTCAACCTTTCTCCCTCTACAGTTGAGTGAATTGTTGTCAAAAATTTTAAGCAATTTCTGAAATGACTTGCAAAAAGGACTAATTTGGTGCACAGCAGCAAAACATTGAAAGTGCAAAGGTGCATGTCTAACAGTACTTTTCTAAAGGCTTGCTGATTTTTTTTAAGTAGTCTGTTAGTCATAAAAACACTGGCAAAAAGTCTATACGATACAGGGGAGTGAGATTATGCTGTTTTGCTTCCATATGGTAATAAGCAACCTATAAATCATCTCCAGCCTCATTCTTTTGCATGCAAATACAAGTACCGGCTCTGAAACAGCCACTGAAAGAAATGCAGATAAGCTCAAGTCCTAATTTTGCACACAAGAGCACTGAAGTGCACGCCTCGCTACCCCAGCTTGCAGACTGTAACATCCTGTCATGGGCATTTTGACTCAGAGGTAGAACTGTGGATCCAATTTACAAAAAGTGTCACATGGTATTGCCTGTTAATAGTGATACACAAGCACTATTATGATGATCAGTACTTATTAGGTTTTTTACAATTTACAGTTACAAATATGCTGTGATGTTTCACAGACTGACTGTGGTGCCAGAGCTTTTAGGCCCTTAGTATAAAATATGAGGCAACATAACAGCTGGACACAGCAGGCAAATAAAATGTAAAATGCAATTATGCGAAAGTATTAAAATATTAAAATGCACAAGTATTATTAGACGATCTGACTGCGAACTGTAGGATTAAAATTTAATGTGAGGACTGCTTTAATAAGACTACACTTTTTTTTAACTGCGAGGTAAAAGGGTGGAGTAGTGTGGATGATGCAAATCTTTCCTTTTAGTAAAGTTTAAATCAGGAAGTATGCTGGACTTTTTGTTCCCTTTTCCTCGTAGCTCACGACTGATTGTAATATGAACCTATCATGTCCCCTCTACACAAAGGAATGTAAATACAGCTCTGGAAAACAAGCTTATAATGAGGCAAGAAGCACACAACTGCCTCCATAAATCATTTCACATACTTACCGCCGACTCTAAATAAAGAAAGCAGCCCCTTATGACCATTATGCAATAAAGAATTCTGAAGAAATTGAATGAGGTGACCCACTGAGTGTGTTTTCATGTACACATGTAAACACACTCAGTGGGTCACAATTATGAGAAGACAATGTTTTTTGGGGTGTTTGCTTTATACCGGTATTATAAAAAAAAATACTAATTTCTGCAGTCAATTTTAAGTAGATTTAAGTATTAAAAAAAAAAAAAAAGCAGAGCTACTTGAGGGCTTTAAGTAGCTCTGCTTTTTCCTTGACAGCCATGTTGTGAAGTTTGCATGCAAGCACATGGCTGTTTAAGTTTGGCTGAATGTGTGTATGTGTCTGGGACTTTAAGTTCAAGGGGAGCTGCTGCAGCTCCGGAGATGGATGAAGACAAGGGTAATATGCACATTCAAGGGTATCGACTGCAGTCTGATGACTGGAGTGAATGCAAGACAGATTGTCACCACACAGTATTAACCCTCACCGAGACTCTGCTTCTGTGTCCTGTTCAATTTATAGGTGGCAGTGAAGTTTGTTTTCTTGTTCTTTTAGTTCAAGGCTAGGGTGAAAATAAGTTAAGTTAGTCAGTATGCATGGATTTACACTTACTCTTATTAACAATGACACCGCAAAAGTACAAGAAGAAGGATGGATGGATGAATGCTTCTGCTAAAAAATATCACATTTTCTCAAATATCATGTCTGAGATTCTGAAACTTATCTACACTTGCTTTGCCTTCTCTGTCATGGTGTCATGCTGTGCTTGCGCATTAGATCATACCACATGCAGTGTCTGCTAAGGGTTTCCCTGGGGCTCTGTCCTCTGGATAGCTGAGCTTTTTCAAAATACTTGCATTTCATTAACTACCTATGCATGTACTCCACCCAGATGAAGAAACTTTGCAATATTGGGATGATTAGTAGATCTTATTTATGCAAAAGAAATTCCACAAACCCCCCAATAAAGCAAATCTGCACTTAGATAGTCATAGATGTAAGCTCAGAAATAGATATGATTTTTAAATTTGTGAATGTGAATGAGTAATTACAGTATACTGTAAGTCCCCTGGTAATGCGCTGTTGGCTCAGCATGCAGTCACAGCAGGGATGGGCGAATTAATCACCACATGCCTCCTGAGTTTATCCTTTCTGATCTTACAATCACTGGAAAAAGCAAGAGAGCGAGAGAGATAAAATTCGGGAAGTGGTTGATTTATGGCATGGGGAGAAACAGATTTATTTATTTTTAATCTGGGATCACTAGAATTTAAAATGGCAGCATAAAAGTAATTAAAACTTAGAGACTCAAACATCAAACAAAAGATAAGGAGGGGAAAACATATATAAAAAGCGTCGGACCGCAGAAATATTTGTTTTTTGATTTCCACACACCTTATTTTTGCCCCAGTGTGAGCCATAAAACATCATTGCAGCTCCTGTTTATAAAGAATTCAACTGTAAAATAATCTGCTCTGCAACAACATCAAAAGAAACACGTCTCCCATCACCTGCCCCTGTGGAGCTGCTTTGAGGCTATTAGGGAGAACTATATAATATTGCACAGGCAGTTTTAATGTAGTGGCTGGCCAGTCCACTTCCATATTAACTACCTCAACCTGGGTAACTACTAAATTAATATTTGTCAAAGTAATCAAAAAATGGTTAAGCCACCTTAGTTTGTTTGCTGGTTTGTTTGGAAGTTGTGTGCCATATCCTGCAAAGATTTTAGGCTATTTTATCAATTTATCACCGTATTTATCACCCTATGAAACACCAAAACTGCAGTTTATCTGCTTGTGCTTGTATCCTAGCTCAGGGCTATATTTCAAGTACGAAGCTCCTCGGAGTTGTATGTCAGATACAGCATTGATAATCTGTGAAAAATTGCTGCAACAGTTATGAGAGTAAATAATATGTTATGTCTATTCCAACATCTGCTCACTTGTGCCAAATACAAATCAAGAAAAGGTACCCAGCATCAGCCAGTAATCTGTTTAAACAGTCTTTCCTTGGCACTTTCAAATATTGCTTTTGACTGTATAAGCTGGCTTTTATGTTGACATATCCTGTTCAGGTGCTCTGTAGAAAACACAAGAGGTAAGATGTGTTTATTCAATGTTTTTACTTTACTGCACTATAAACTGCTAAAATAAAACCTCGAGATTGGTTGAACACAAAATATTAATCCCCGCCATTTCTTAGTTTAGAAACTGGAATGCAGAGATTTTTAGATATTTTTAGAAAATTAATTCAAAGATTTTATTAGTAACTGATGAAGTGCCAGATTTTACAAAATGCTGGTTAGTGCCAATTCCATTTGGGCAGAGTTGAAATCGTGTTCTGGCGTGATCTGGCATTTATTAGTCTTTGGTCTCGGTCCACAGAGTATTTCAAAAGGAGAAGAGGAGGGTTTTGTCTGCATGATATCAGGGGACTCTGTACCAGTTTAAGAGGACCGAGGTTCTGACAAATGGCTGATGAAAGAACATAGCCTGAGCATTGACAGCTGTCAGCGCTGCAGCTCTGAACAGCATCAGGGTCTTGAACTCAATCTAAGGCACCACAGGAAGGCTAAGGAGTGGAAGTTCTACCCTGCTCCCAGTCTTCAGATCAGGACTGGGCCAATAATGATGAAATTACAAGTAAAGAAACAGAAGCACATGAAATCGTTCCCATAATTAGAGGGAAAGTTATAAATCTAGAAATATATAAGCCCATATTTATATTTCACCTTATAGCACAGAGGCACTGTTAGGTTCAGGAAATATGAGTCCAGCCCAGAAATCTGTTTCCTATTTTCTTCCCTCTTGTTCTCTTTTCATCTCTCTGGTCCTGGTCATAATAAGGATGTAGTTGACATTTCAGCTAAAATCTAACCAAATTTCAAATTTTTTGAGGTGATGATTAGATAACACGTTATAGCCAAAATACATGAAAATCCATCCATTTTCTGCCGTTTATCCAGGTTTGGGTTACAGGGTTAGAAGTCTAAGCAGAGAAGCCCAGACTTCCCTCTCCCCGCCCACCTCTTTGAGTTCATTCGGGGGGACGCCAAGGCATTCCCAAGCTAGCTGAGAGATATAATCCCTACAGCATCCTCCTGGGTTGGCCCTGGGGCTTCCTCCCGGTAGGACATGCCTGAAACACCTCACCCAGGAGGCATCCTAGTCAGATGCCCAAATCACCTCAAATGGCTCCTTTTGATGGAAAGAAGCCAGCTGGGAGCCAAGAAAGGAGCTACTTTCAACCACATTTCAAATCATACAAAAAAAAAACAAACTATTAATTCACTGCAGACAAACTTTGCTATTTGTTATTTACTGCAGTGTTCATGTTCCTGGCTTCACCCCTTCCTTTCTTGTGCTCTTGTTCCTCCTTCAAGTCTTCTCCCTCCATCTTCCTCTCTGTGCCATACATTTCAGCTGCCACATCAGTTGGAGAGATGGATATGCGTCATACATCACAGTGGCTCAGTGGTTAGCAACAGGGTTCAAGCCTGAGTAGGACCCTTCTGTATCGAGTATATGTTCTCTCCAGCTTGCTTTATTTTTCTACAGAAGCTCAGATTTCTCCCAACAATATACAGTAAAACTAAATAACTATTATAAAATAAATGAATGCTAGATCTAGGCAGAGGACACTCTTGCAAAAGATTCTAAATCTCAAGAAATCTTTCAGGCAAAAAAAGGGGTTAGCAAAAAGCCAAAACTTCAGGGAAAACTAATTACTATTACTAATAAGTAATGCCATCATACCACCAGTGAGTGCATCCAAGCTCCAGTGGTTTCAAAATGGATGCTGTTTGACCTGCTTTTTATCACGATTTATACAACTTTAGTACTGAAACTGCAATGACGTGTAAAGGCATTTACTGGAAACACTGATTTTCAGAAATGGTTTCCCTGTGCATCAATATTAGCAGCCACTGAGGCATGCTAATCAGCTGTGGAGCCCTTTTCATCACCAGCAACTTGTGGCAGAGGAAGTGACAGTTCTCTCATCCCCTCTCATCAGCCACTAAAGCAACAAAAGATAGTTTTTCTTCCACCTTCAGTAGCCTTCCCACCAGATGCCAACAATGCATACTTTAAATGAAAACAAGACAGAAACTATTGTTTTTGGAAGTCACATCCCTGTGGATAAGTTAGCTAATATCCTGTTTTTTGATAGTTCCTTTAAATTTGAAAACACAGTTATAAAGACTGGTTTATATCAGTTACGGGTAATTGCCAAAGCTAAATCCTATCTTCCTCCAAAGGACCTCGAAAAACGTATTCATGCTTTCATCACCTCTAGATTGGACTACTGTAACTCTCTGTATTTGGGTCTAGAACGATCATCTCTCCATCGTTTGCAGGTAGTCCAAAATGCTGCTGCACGTCCTTTGACAGGTACTAGAAAGCATGAACACATCACTCCAGTTTTGGCAGGTTTACACTGGCTCCCTGTCCAGTCTCATATTGATTTTAAGATTCTTTTACTTACTTTAAAAGTTTCAAATGGAATGGCACACAGCTATTTGGCTAAGCTGCTCAAACTATATAACCCCAAAAGAGCACATAGATCATCTAGCCAGATGCTCTCAGTGCAACTGAGGTCTCATTTTAAACATAGAGGGGATCGGGCTTTTGCAGTCGCAGCACCTAGACTGTGGAATAATTTGCCACTTTATATTCGTACTGCTGAGTCCGTACAGACATTTAAATCCTCTCTAAAAACTCACCTTTTTACCTTGGCTTTCAATTCAAGTTCAGTTTGAGTCCCATCAGGTTTTATGTTGTGGTGTCTCTTGTTTAAGTGTGTTAGTTTTAGTTTGTTTTATTGCATCATATTTATTGTATTTCTTTGTTTTTATGCTCTATACTTTATTCTTTTTTATTCACCTATAGAGTTATCTTGCTTACTTTTGTAGCTGGTCGTGTAAAGCACTTTGGTCAACAGGGTGGTTTTTAAATCTGCTTTAGAAATAAGACTGACATTGACATTGACATGTATGCCAAGTTCTGTGGAGCACAATCAAAGTCCTTACAGCCAGATCTCCTGCTTTAATAATGCACTTCCACCTTCACCCATTCCAAAAAAATTCAAAACTTTTTCTTTCTGATCAAAGATGTCTTTAATGTATAACAGGAGTGACAAACTGTAGGCTATTCTTTAATGATTTTTTGTTTCTTTTTTGAGATTTTGGGCTATTCATAAAACATTCAGAGCTGTAGCCCTGCAGATCTAACAACGCTTATGCTGTAACATGTCATGATTAGAATGCATGATGTTCTAGTCATTTTGGGTAACAGAAAGGCCTCTGAAGAAGGAGAATCAGATTGGATTCAAGGTTCAACATATTGTTTATCACACTGCTAATACTGTGGTTTTTCACTCCCTTCTGACACAGTTGACATGTGACTAATAGATGGAGAAAGAGTGTAAAGGTCACAGCCCTACTTCATTTTCCATCTTTCTTCTTTCATCTGTCACCCTCTTTAGTTCTGTTTATTTCTTTTTCTACCTTTCTTTTTTGTTACTGTAGTTTTTCATCATTTTTGTGTTTGTTAGATTTTTTTTTTTCCCTGTACGCAGCTTCCCTCATTATACTTTCTTCATCTCTTTACCTGTAAAGGGAAGCTCACTGGAGTGGGTTGAAATGTCACAATACATCAGTGAGTCAGTCCAGTCATGTGCCCCACATCAGGGATAAGCATGTTTCTAAGAGTCTGCCATTAGCTGAGCAGCCTTGAAGGTGCCACAAGCACCACAGCGCACTGACAGCTAAATTAGTTTAATTCCTCTGTCAAATTGTTTCTTTCAAATGTCTCGATGAGGTAATGAAACTTTGAATTTGATGCCATACAACACAGATTACCGGTTTTAGTGTCGTGCACAGCAGGTAATTTCGGCCACTAGTAATTCAAGTTGACTTTCATCCTCCTTTCCATGATGTAATGGCATTATTTTTTAAAAATCTCAAAGAGTATGGTACATGCCACTAGTAATTCAGGTTTGTGCATAATTTTGGCCTCTGTGCTGCTGAATAATGTTAGCAGCCCCCCTAATTTATGTAAAGAAAGTCCTCTTTAGTGCTATTTCTATTTTAAAAAGTTTTCCCCAACACATTCATCACCTTCTGTTCTTGCCCTTCCTGATGCATCCAGTTATCAGAGTGAGTGGTTGTGGGAGGCACAGTCCTCCGCCACAGGCAGGTATATGCTCTCTCTGTGAGCCTTATCACTAATTCAGCAGGATCAAAGGTTATCCACTCAGCACCCATTATTACAGTGACACCCTCTGTTTGTTAGCAATGCAATGTCAGGTCAGCGGGTGTAGCTGGAGAGGGTTTGATGCCTGTCATTGTGAAGCAGTCTTTGCCTGTCACCCACCCCTGCAACTATCACTAATTATTCTTTTCCCTTCAATTAAATAGTTTGTTTTCACTCCGCAAGAGTTTACAGTGACCACACACATCCTCATAAATATCCACAAATACTCATGCAATATGAAAATATAACCTTGAAAAGAATAAGCGGGGAAAAAGTGATGGATGGCTGTAAGGTGTTTTACATTTTGAAATCACAAAGGTAAATGCAGTTCACTGATAAATTCTCACTGTGACTGCAGGTGTGAGCATGCCAGATGGAGTTGCTTGACCACTTGGAAACAGAATGTGGAGGACTGCCACTTAATATTGACCAGACACATGTAATCTGCTGGTTAAATCTGATGTCATTAGACATTTCTGGATCCAAACATTCCTTTGATTCCCAAATTCAAACCAACACTGAGGCACCACTGAAAGTTAAAAGCAGTCCAAATTATTTCAGTTCCAATAAAAAGGTCAGTGTGGATGTTGCCCCTGTTGTTACAATAAAGTAACATGCATGAAAAAGGGGGATTTGTCAGGCTTAGCAGAGTTAGAGGTTACCAGGAAGTTAACTAGGTGGTTTCTATCTAAAGGTGATATACCATGTTGTCACTTTAGTATTCATAAAAAACTGAAATTTATGGCTCTGCAATAACTTTGGATGTAAACAAAGTCAGAAAAGTAAATAGCAGTGACTTTGGAGGGTTAGTTAAGTTGAGCTGGTGGCTACTAGCTACAGAGTTAGCTAGCCAGAGTTGGTTAGGCTTAAACACATTAGCAGAGGTAAAGGCCTTTACGCCGGACGCGTAAATTCCGTGCGAATGTTTCATGCGTTAAAAATGTTTTTCGAACTCGCCTGTTCTTAATGCAGCCGTTCACACCAACCACGTCATTTCACAGGATGATTTTGCAGCATTTGTTTTTTCGGATCAAGTTTGATTTTTCTGACTTTCGCAAGCGAAAAAATAAGTCTGACCAATCAGAGCGCTGCATTTAGTAATATGTTAGCTCATAGCTCAAAATGTACTAAATATGCAGTGATGTGGGAACAGAAAACTTGTACTATTTTACCTCAGACACACAGCTCCACGCTGCTCTGGGTCAGTCGATTCTCTGGAATTATTCTGTGCCTCCTGACGTTATCCCAGTTCTGCCAACAAAAACTCAAACTGCCCACTGATATCCTTTTCTTTTCGCCATGCGTTATATGAGGACAATTTATTCGCAAAAACGCAACTCATCCAGTGTGAAATGGTCTTAAGACAGAGGATTAAGTTGTTCTCAATAGAAGTTTGTGTTGGTGGTCCCTGATGGGCAGCGACAAACACATCACATGGCAGGAAGTAATAAATGGAAGTAAAATAATTAGACCAAACTTCAACCAAGAGAACATCTGACACGATCCATCCACAACGCGAGATTAATGAGTAATATGTTGCTGTGGGTGTGGATTATTTGCAGTGAAAGAGTGATCCTAAATTTAATGTCCACATTGAAATTTTTGTCCTCCCAAAAGTGCTTCTTTCTGAACTGTTCAAATATTTGGTGTCCTTGACACTGTGAGCCCATGGGCTGTAAGATGCACTGAGTTTTCAAGAGGATAGCCTCAATCAACGCAGTAGACACTTGGACAAGGAAACAGGGTCGATACATCACCACTTCACAAGTGGGGAGCTTTCTGTAAAGTTTGTAAAAGATCTACTAAAGGAAAGTGACAGCATTCAGTTCAAGAGACCCTCTTTTCATCAGACGTTAGACCTGGATTCTCGGTTCCTATCTAAAGCCTTGGTGTTTATTTTTCTTTTAAAGCAGTTTGGGGAAAAAATTTAAAAAACTGAAACTGAAGGCTGTGATTTAGAAGATTATCACTAAAAATCTAACATCAACCAAAGGAGCATCAGTGCAGCAGGAGGTGGCGTAAGGGGAACTGACAGACCAGAAAACCTAAATAGACCATTTCAAAAGCTAATTAGATACCTAGTGAATTTATGTTTTCATTTTCAGTAATCATAAGCATGCAAATTCTAATTCCTTAACCGAATGTCTTGGTTTTGCATTAAATATTCAGCTCAGTATTCCAGTAACATTTATTTCCTTCATATTACCTCTTCCCTTTAGTCTCTATTTTCTACTCTTCTGAGCACATCTGTCCCCTCAGGACAGAACTAGAGCAAGAGTAGGACAGAACTCCTTATCTACAGCTGATGTCCAGGGTTCCCTTCATAACCAGAAAATACAGGGGAGGTTGATGTCACTGCTGGCAGGTTGCAGTAGGTGGAATAAGGCTCCCAGCCCACACTGAAAGTTGACTGAGACTAGAAGCTGCAAGCACGACAGTGAAGTCAGCTGCCGCCTTCAGTGACAGGATATGAGACCGACTCGTATTACTGCTAGCACAATGCAGGAGGAGGAATAATAATTCAAGCCCTCTGTATTATCAGTAGAATGTGAATGTGACTGAGCACCAGAGGTGTAGCTGACAACAGCAAAACAGGTTAGCATTATGGAATTAGATAAACATTGCTGAAAGTGGTAGAGGTTATATGTATTTTATATTACTGTATTACACTTATAATCTAACCCCAGTGATTTGTTTCAAGGAAAAAACAAAAAATGTATTTTTCTGTATTGTTTGTAATGCAAATGTGAGGCAGAGTCACAAAGCAATCCAGAACGCTGACAGCTGACAGCTGATACAGTATATCTGCCAGAACTACAACTGCTCAGTGTGTAGATGTATTGCATGGTGTAATAAACCTAACTATAATTTGACGAAAAACTGGTGATCTTTACCTGCTGACAAAACAGAAAGAAATCATTCAAAGTCTCCAACTGCATGTGCTAGAAGAAAAGGCGACAGCAAACCTGAGTAAAATAGAGAACTGAAGAATAAACCTTTAAAAAGACTTCTCTCGCTCAACAAGGTCTGACATATTGCTGCTCTAAATTCAATGGCTTCTTAGTCTCCAGGGTTATCGCTGTCTCAACATCAATTTTATCATTTACACTACAGCCTGAACCCTTTTTAGCTGGTCCTTTGAAAGTTGGAGCATCATTGTTATCTCTGTCTTCAAGATGTGCTTCATCCCAGCGGCCCTTGCTGCACACTGTTAAATGCATCTTTAACTTTCAGTAAGAATAAAAGCTTAAACCATAATAAACTTTAACCATGGCTGCAGAGAAGAGTTTGCAGCAAACTGAAAACCAAGAGTAGCAAGGAGTGATTATTGAATTCTTTAAATAGGAACCAAACCTGTAGCAGCAATCCTCTGATACTAAAGCTATGTCTACACAAAAGTTTAAGTTGTTCATCTCACAGACATTCTCTTTTAATAAATCCAGCCGTCTGCACCGGCAGCAGTGTAGAATACATTTGTTCAAGTTTATTTTCCAAAGTTTTACTAGTTAGAAACTGCAGATTTGGAGACTGTGAGACTACTTGAACTCCCCACCACCACCACCACCTACTGTTGCTGGTGTAAAGTTGTAGTGGTGTACATCTTATGCTCCCTGTTAAACACCACCACCACCACTACCCATCTTTCTAATGTGGTTCAATTAGGAAAATTGCTCAAAGGTGTCTTTTTTTGATTGCGCTGGAAATGATGTGCAGCAGGTTACAGTGATTAAGGATAGAGATGGAAATGTATTTATGAGTGAAGAGAGTGTGTTGACAAGATGGAAGGAGTACTTTGAGGAGGGCATGAATGAATAAAATGAAAGAGAGGACAGATGGAGGAAGGTTAGTGAATCATGAAGTGTAGAGCATTAGTAAGGAGAAAGTGGATCAAGAGTGAAAGGGCGGTTGGTCCAGATGGCATAGCTGTGGAGGTATGAAAGGTATGGAGAGAGGGCAGTGGACTTTTAAAACAGATTGTTTAACACAGTCTTGGAGAGATGTCTGAGGAATAGAGAGGAAGTGTACTGGTACATACAGGGGTTGGACAATGAAACTGAAACACCTGTCATTTTAGTGTGGGAGGTTTCATGGCTAAATTGGACCAGCCTGGTGGCCAATCTTCATTAATTGCACATTGCACCAGTAAGAGCAGAGCGTGAAGGTTCGATTAGCAGGGTAAGAGCACAGTTTTGCTCAAAATATTGCAAAGCACACAACATTATGGGTGACATACCAGAGTTCAAAAGAGGACAAATTGTTGGTGCACGTCTTGCTGGTGCAAGACTCAAAGATGTCTTTTATAACCTAAATAACCCCAACAGTCTAATCTAGCCTAATAACCCAATCTCATGAGTTCTTCAGAATAAACATTGATAGATGATGTCTCTCAGTTCACATTTCTCAGGGAAGTACTTTAAGCTATCGATTGCAGGAAAGCATTTGGAGAGGATAAATCTAGACCCTTACATTTTTAAAGCTGTGTGGCTTTCTGAGCAAATTACATATCTCTTTAATCTACTGTAGTTTTCCCTCAGGGCTGGAAATCTGCGCTTGTAGTCCCTCTGCATAAGGGTGGTGATGAAAGTGTGGGAATCATTAGTTAATATTCAGTTCAAATCATGCCTCTCAAGAGATCCTGTTAAGTCCAGTGGTTTCAGAGCTAAGCTTTGAAATGTCACTGCTATTACTTTGGGGTATATATGACATTCGCTGATGACAAGCAATATTTTGTTTTGCCCTCTTTAACACAACCATTTGACACAAATTGTTGAAGGTCAGCTAGTCCTATAGAACAAAATGTGTTCAGTATTGGGTTCTCTTAAAAATTTACTGTATATTAAATATATATTGCCAAATATTACAAGGATAATATATTTATACAGAAACAGAGCTCATTTTTCTACATCCCAAGATTTATTACCAATCACACTTGCTCTATCCATTTTTGCTTTTTGTATGAAAAAGTTGGGGTGTGCATGTTGAAAAAATAAGATATCTTGCCATTATAGTGTATATCACGCGCTCACCAAACTGGTCTCAGATTTCAGCTTATTGGCTGTTACTTGAAGTCCTGCTTCAGATCATAGACAGTAAAAAGATGTGCATGGTCACTGTAAGATCACCCACTGGTTTGCAGCCATCATTTCCCATTATGAAGCCTCAAGCTGAGCATTTTAAACTTTAAAGGCACTTCCATGATAGTTTCATTTTTCAGACCCACTACATTTACTGTCTGTGATTCACACACTAAAATTGGGACAATTTACAACTTGAATTAAAATGTAAAACTATTTTTCTTACAGGTCAGTTTAAAACAACGATTGCTAGACAGTTCTGCTCTTCAGTAAAGCAATAATTGACTGTCGGTGCAAGACACAAAATACACTATGGTCTCAGTCGAAAGTCTTTAATAAATAAAAATAAAAACTCGCATCGTAGTCACATCATTATTATTGTCCTAGTGTCAGGAAGGGAAACACTACATCAGGCATGTCATCTATAGCCACTGTCATTAACCCAAGCTGCATTGTTTCAGGTACTAGTGACATTAAAAAAGTGATTTTCAGATTACTCTAAGCTTAGAATCAGAAAGGATGCATAGCAGGCATCTTAATTGTGACTCTTTGTGTGTGTGTGTGTGGGGGGGGGGTGTTAGTAGTCTTTTTGAAAATCTCATAGCTTTTGGTAGAATTCACATGTGTAAAGTAACCCTGTGACCTTAGTCCTGCCTTTATCTTCCTTATGAAGGGATCGATATTGTTTCTGCTGTCCAAGTCCCCGCTGGGTGCCGCCGAGAAATGTCAATACTAAGTCATATTGGAGACTCCCTTCCAGCTCAAAAGGCTAACCCTGAACTCTTGTAAGAACCTGTCATCAGCTCTTGGGGAATTGAGCTGTGTGATACAATGAATACAGATAGTCTGTGACTTCATTGTACACTGATCGAGTCAAGCCTCATTCTTCAACAGGATCCGTTCACTGGATGTGTCTGTTGTAGTTAGATGAGAGTTGTAGTGTAGCAATATATTCATTTGATTGTTTTTAAAATAACCGCCCTATAAAGTTCTCTAAATGATAAGGAGAGAGAAACTCCCAAAATAGGTAGAACTTGACAATATGGCCCACAACTAAGAGTGTAATTCTCTTAGAATTAAAATAAATTTGAATGTACTTTATCTGAAATTACAATGTAATTATAATTACCCACAAATACTTACTGGTAGATACACTAGAATAAGGATTATTATCCCTTTCCTACTTAAATAAAAAATAAACATCATCAAACATTGAGGGTCATTGGCCCATCTACTCTTATAAGACTGAGAGGTTAAGCCACCCATAATTCAGCTTTTGCATCTAAAACTTCTGTGTATTCACAGTGTAAGCTGGGAAAATATTGTTTGTTTTTACACTAAAATACATGGAGGTTACACACTACTTAAAATTACTTATTGTATGATGGTAAATGGACTAGTTCTTATATAGTGCTTTTCTACTCTGTCTGAGCACTCAAAGTGCTTAAACAACATGTGGGATATATATTTTGTGTTTACAGTCGCCCATTCATACAAGCACTTCCATGATTATCTAAGCTAAGTGCTTTTTTTTTTTTTAATCTAACATTCACACACCTGGGGTAGCCAAGAATCGAACCTGCTCTATCTCCTGAGCTACAGCCACCCCCAAATTATTTCTAATTATTTCTTCTTTCCAAACAGTTGGCTGAATTGCATGTGATTAAGTGACATCTAATTAGATAATACAAGCAACTTTTGCAGGCCTACAAATGCTGGTAAAACTGCCCTATTTACCCACCCACGACTACATTCAACAAAATTTGATTTCCTTTTATTTAATACCCACTTAGGTTTGAATCATTGAACCCTTGCAAATTTAAGCTCCACTGACAATTACATTTCATTATATTTACATATTTCGAATAGAAGTGTCATTCTCTATATAAATATGCTATGCACACAAATCCATGAAAATACAAAACTCTTGGTATAAGCCAGTTACTTTTACCAGTTTTCAAGTGCAAATTACTAAAGGTGTGTCATATTTGAAGCTAATCCACCTCAGCTGTCACCTCCTGCCCTGAATACTCAAGTATCCTTTTTAATTTAAGTGTCCTCTGATGTGATTTAAAATTCAAAGATCGAACAACCATTTTCTTGCCTGACTCCAAGGCAATGCAGCATGACAGCACAGTTTAAAAGTCACCACAGTAATTTGGAGCAATTAAATATTGTCAATTTGGGTGATCTTGACACGTGTGTCTTCCCTTTGTGACATAATGTCTGACAATATGTTGTTAAAAAAACAGAATACCTACTATATAAATGCAATCTTGAAGCATTCTGCTATTATCTGATGATGATTTAGCTTTTTATTAGGACTTTTTTATCTCAGTTTACAGGCACAGGCATAGCAGTGATTTAAAAGTTCATCTTTCTTATGACCGTGAAAAGGACAAACCTTCAGTAGGAGCTGAAAATTGCAAGATAGACATAGGGGTAGAAATAAGTATAAATGGAACATCAGGTGGCCAGCTATACCACCAGCTGGTTGCATTTGCAAGTGCCAACTAAAACATAACTTGACCAATAGCAAACAAGCAAGAGCATATTTGGGATATATATTTTGTGCTTAATAAATATTTATGGCTAGAACCCCAAATTGTGTACATATACTGTAAGAGCCAATGTATTCTTGGACCCAAAGATGCAGGACACATGGACACAGACTGACAATGATTAGAAGGGATTTTATTGGAAAATATTCATATGTGGTAGTTGTGTCAGAATGAGATAGGTCTTTGGGGATGGAGCAAGCAGGCTGTGGGAGAGTCAATGAGTTTGAGGCAAACAGAGCTTGCAGAGAGGCACTAGCCATGTGAGCATGGACAGTGGGAGGGTAGGTGAAAGCGGCTGAAAGTAAACAGAAGAGTTTAAGCTTGGCTGGCCTGGCAGGCGATGAGGTGGTCAAGCTAAGCACAAGAGAGTTAAATTAGTTTAGTTCAGAGCAAAAACCTGAGGAGCAAACTTTAAGAAGGGCCTTAGTGTTTCTACCACTGCAGCAGGAAAGGCTGATGACTCAAGGTCAATAAAATGCAGGCAAATAAACTTATGGACCAAAGGTGTTCATGTTGTTTGGAGGGGAGAAACGTGAAAGCATCAGTCCTACATTTCATAAGCAAGAAAGACAGAAAAGCAAACAAGACATAGGAAATGGGGGAAACCACATAAAGCACTGGGAAACACTGGGAAAGAGGAGCATAGTGTACTATAACATGTGCAGTATATGCATCCAGCTTTTTACGGCTAGAAACAGTATTGATGAGTGTTGTAGAAGGGGTGTGGGTGCCTTGGGGTTGCAGGGTGGGGCTGGATGTTCTGACGTGGGAGTTGACCTGCTCCCCTGGGGGTTGTAGCACGGGGCTGCGTTGGCTTCTTTGGCGTGGGGGGGACTCTGTGGGGGTCGGGTGGTCCTCTGGTGCCCGGTGCTCTGGAGCCCTGCCGTCGGCCTGTATGGGGGACTGGCTGCTGGAGGGGGGCTGGCTCTCATCACCTTGGGTTCCCTGGGGCCCTTGCTCCTCGGCTGGAGGGGGCTCCGTCTAAGGCCTCCCTCTCCCGTCTGCTGGGGTAGGGGTGCGGTTGTCTTTGGAATGAGTGGCGGCGGGTGTTCATAGGTCGTAGTGGGCTGCTGGTGGCCCGGGCTTCCTGGGGCTTTCGTGCCCGCCTCTAGCTTCTGGTGGGCGGAGCTATGTCATTCTGCCCTCATTGGTAAGTACATTTCATGACAGAAAACGCTCTTGTAATCACAACACAAAATGGTTGGTTTGTGTAACCATGCTTCTGCTTCTTTTCTTTTCTTTTTTTTAAATTTAATTTAACTTTTTTTTTTTTTTTTATTGCCCACACAATCTTAGTTTTGCAAATTTTGACAGCATCTTTCATGTTTTATAAAGTGATGAGTTATTTGGTTTACTCACTGGTGCTATTTTTTTTTTCTTCTCTTTTCCCCTCTTTCTTTCTCCCCTTTTCTTTTCTAAGCCTGTCAGGTCTGATTTCGTAGATGTTAAATTGAACTCAGTGTCACAGTATGTTAAAAATAACACCAATAAAATAAAGGAGACACACTAACAAGAGGAGCCTATAGAGAACATATAAAGCTCATCTTGAATATTAAATATGCTTGGCATAATAATGTATTCAGATCACTGTTCTGTATGCAAGATCTGCCGGACATGACAGGCTTAAAAAAAAAAAAAAAAAAAGAAGTGAATAAAAAAAATGATAACCCATAAAATCAAAAAATGAGCTGAAGGATGCTGCAGCTCTCCACAGAGTCTAGAGGAACTGCAGACATATATTTAATCCACCATCTATGTTTAAATGTTGAATAGGGCAGCTTCAACTGTCATTCTGCTGAACACTGCTGCACAGTGTTCAGATACAACTTGAAATTCACTTTGGGACATTTCTTGCTCAAATACCTCAGACTGAGCACAAATCAATCAGTGCAAGTGTGAGCGCTCTTAGTTCTCCCAGAAAATGCCAATACCATTACTTGGAGCACACTAATCATCATCAATTATGATATTAACACAAAATCTTTAACTTCACAAAGACACTATGGTTGTATGGCGTTCTTATGGCCAGCCTGTGGGTCGTATTATAAAGTGTTACCCACTATTTCAAAGAATTTTTAATGTATGGAGTGTTTTATATATATAATGTAATAAATAATGTAATCATATTCATCCATTACCAGTGATGACTGGATTGTCCTAAGCTGAAAATCACAGACCAAAAACCAAGCCCTCAGCTGACTAGAACCACATCACATCAGTTATTCTGTGCCGCAGTGCATCAAAGTGATCCTTGTCTTGATGCCTAATTAAATGAAAGGCAGATGTGAGTAATAGACCCTCCAGGTTCATGCATGTGTGACCTGGTGGTATGAACTGCATAATGATGATAGTATATGATAGACTAAGGACATTTTTCAGCTTTCACATTACATAATGTATGCCCAAGTTACTACTCCTCATTGGATAAGTGTGAGGATGAGCTCTGTGGCTTCACATTCTGCTGTTCAGACCCCAGAAACTGCAGTTCTTTCTTTTTTCTAACTCAAAGGAAATTACAGTCCGCTGAGAGAAAGATCACTGACAGCTTTTCTGCTCTACTCCTCGCTACAAAGTCAGCAGTATATGTCCTCCTTGTTTTAGAACTCTTAAAGATTATTGTATTTCTTTTATTGGATGTCAGGCCCTGTGAAGTGCTGATGACTTGTCCAGGGTGGTATCCTGCTATTTGCCCAAGGTCAGCTGGCACAGGCTCCAGCCTGACTTTGATAAGTGACCCAGACTTTGATAAGCAGCAAAGAAAATGGCTGTATAGTATCAACTGAGCAAGACAGGAAATGGCAAAGGGAATCAAACTACTTTTTCACACGTGATGTTACCGGCTCCCTAACCCCTCAGCTCTCAGGTCAGCCCATTCTCAATGACAGCATTGTGAACAAAACAGCAAATTAAACTTAAACAAGACTAAGAGTATTCAGCCACGCAAGCAGATCTCAGGGACAATCTCTATTTAGGCAGGTAGCTTGCTAGCATTTGTGTACTACCACTAAAGAGTTTTTTGGGGTTTTTTTACTTTTTATTTGGTCATCAAACAAAGAAATGGGCAAAATGAAAAATTAGAGAATGACCCAAATTATTGCAGTTCAATTTCAGTCTTGACCAAAATTATGGAGTAACACTAACACTGACAGCTTTGCAGGGTATTTAATGTAATTCAGACAAAAGGGGTGTCTGTTCATGTGGTGCAAAGGTGATAAAACTGCAAAATAATAGAGGTAAAAACTACACATTCTTATTCTCAATGTAGTATAGACCTACACCTAATTCTCCCATGACTTGGCAGCTCTGAGGGGCTTATAGTGTAAGTATTTGCTCTCTTTTTTATGATGGAGGCATGGAGTACAAGGGTGGATAAAGCGCATGCATTATTCAGCTGTACAGTGTTAGAGGGTACAGACACTACATAAATTATGTAATATATTATTTGAGCTTCAGTCTTCCCCCACTCTTGACTGCTGCTACCTACAGGCTCTACATGCAGATGCCTTCTGCAGATATCATCTGGGTCTGACGTGGAGTCAAAACAACACCGAAGGACAACCAGTCTTTGTTTATTTTGCATACTAGTCATAGTTGTTGGTGTATAAATAAATGGCTTACTGGCCCTTTGACTCAAAAAATATTATATATCATTATAAGTAACACAGAGTATTTTCACACTTTTCTTAAAATTGAATGAAATCAGTTTACTATTAAACCTGTTTCCAATTCAAGCAGACTATTTTTAGGTTTAATTGTTTGAAATGGTGAAATGATGTGGCAGCAGTAATCACTGCTACTCCTGGCTTTTCAACAGGCTAAGTTGGGTAACATTTCAGTCTCTTAAGATTACCTCTTTTAGATGTGCATAAAATAGCAACTGTTTGAATTAAATATTTTTAGTGAGAGGTAAAACTTGTAAGCATTTAGTCTATTGATGACAACTCACAGTAACAGTTACTGTTACTGCCACTGCCATCAAAAAATGTGGTATTTTGATGGCAATGGCAGAGAGATTATTTTTATTGTGGTAGCCTATAAGTTTTTCTTCAAGGCAAATAACTGTAGGCTAAATAGTCAGTGGTCACTCACTCCTGTCATTTGTTTACACTAAATTTGAAGTTATTAAATGTATTCTTTTTAAGCATTGCAACCTATGTGTTATATTTTAAATGGGCCATTGTGTTATTGAAATGTGTCGATGTCAGAATGAAAGTTGTAGCGAAACAGTTCGTTAAAATACAGTAGTTACTGTATATAACACCAGTTCTATGATTATGTTGGTTGCATAAGGTGCCCAGCGGGGATGCCTGGCTGTTGCCACCTGTTAGTTTTGGCCCTGCTTTTATGTAAGGAACTGTCTCTTTAGAAGCAGTCATAGAAACATGACGATAAAGGATTTCACAGCAAATCAGAAGTAAATGCAACAAAAGTTTTTACAACAAATTTCAAAGAATTGTGACCAAGATATATTGTAACTCCAATATGCAGGACACAACTTAGATGTTTTCTTGTCTTTTCAGTCTTATAAAAATTCTTAATTATGGCATTTCTTCTGAAAAAAAAACCTGGTTGGTTTGTGGCTTGGTGTTTGCAGATGTTGTCAAAACTAAGCTTTGACAGTGCCGGTTTAGCTTACTGGATTGAGCAGGCGATCCATATGCCAGGTTTAAATCTGCCCAGAGGTCATTTACTGTGTGTCTTTCTCCCAGCTTTCTTGTTCTATCACAATAAAGGATTAAAAAGCCTTATGTAAAAGTAAACCTTTGGATCCTGAATCTTTGGATAAAAAAGTTTCAGTTATGCTGTTCAATTGACAATCCCACCAGTCCTGGCTCTGACAGGCTCATCATAATTACCACCACACTCTGTCCTGTGGAGCTAACCACACAGGCTGCAGATTTACACACTCTACTCTTAAACGTGTTGTATTGGAAGAGCAATATGATGATCTCTCTGCATTATCACTGCAGCAGTGAGATAGGGAAATAACATACATGTAGATATATGTAAGAAGCATAATTATGTGTTTTATTTTTTAAAAATAATAATGTGTAGTAATATTAGTTTGTGTATATAGGGTTGATCTTTGCATGGCTGTGTGATTACAACCATTTCACAACCAATTAAACTTTCAATCTAATGTCATTTTATTTTTAAAATACAGATAAATCAGCCGTGACCAGTTTGGGCCTGCTTGTCATAACATAATTTTCACTTCTGAATGAGTATTAGTTACAGTAACAGGACATTAAAATGTATTTAGGCCACTCGTGAAAAACCATTAGCATGGGTTCACTGTGACACTTGAAGATGTGATGGAGCATCTATGTTTTATTGGTAAGACTGAACGTGCAGTAGGAGGGGCTGCAGTGAGAGGTATGTAGAGGTGTTTGTTCCTGTCTCATTCTCCTGACAAGCCTGGGACCTTGGGCTGTAGGTCAAGGAGAAGGTGCTGCTTCACTTCCACTTTCACTTTATATCATAACACAGCATCTGGAGAGTTGTGGAAAAAAGAAAAGAAAGGACCCTATACGGTTCCACATCATTGTATAATATAGCTTCACTCCAGCTTGTATAGATTTGACAGAAAGCGGGGCGAGCTGACGAGTGGGACGCAGAGGGTAAACTCACCCACATATTTCTATTTTATTCCATACATGGAGTATGATGAATCAGAAACTGCAGATATGCAGTATATATGTGCACTCCTCCACATACTTGCACACGTAGAAGTGCTTTCCATACTGAACAGAGAGAACAAAATGTTTGTGTTTGCTTCATCTTATGTCAGTGCAGCACATTAATACATTAATGACAAAACATTTGGTGCATTTACATATAGGAAGAGAAGAGAAATTCATTTCCATCCATCATTTGTGTTATTGTTGGTCTTTCCTCTTCAGAAAATCCTCCCCCAGGTGTCCCAGCTGAGGTTTTATCAGGTTGCAGCTTACATCTAGGTAGTTAACTACCTTTCTGGCAGTGCTTCTTAACACCTCAGTTAGCTTTCCTTTTCCCTCTCCCCCACAATATGGGAGACTGCTCAAGGCTGCAGAGAAGGAGTGGACTGTGAAGACCCAGCATCTAACCCTGAATGGTAGGAAATCAAAACTCCAGCTGTTGGTGCAGGAGAAGTTCATACTGTGCAAATTTCCTTCCAACACCTCTCCACATGCTCAACCTCGCGGACTTTGTGTTCAAGCAAAACATGTTTCAATCCTTCAGTGTACCTGATATTGCAATAGCAGTTGACATTGCTTTTTTTCTCCTTGTAGATAGCGTTGCATCTATGTAGGATGTTGTTATTGATCCCGTCCTTTAGAGGCCATTATCGTGTTTAGGGTGCTACCAAACATGTAACTAGGAGCTGTAACATGTGACTAGCATTGTGGGAGTAAAGCGTGCGTACATGGCACATTCAAACCTTCACAGTAAAGTTTCCCTTTTGTGTTCTTTGCTTTTATTTTGATCATTTTAAAGTGTGAACACAACATACAAAAACCTGCTTTCAACACACCTGCCAATACAACCGCCCCTTATTTTTCCCATAATACCATTCAGCTCCATTATACCACATTATGTCCATTTCGTCCTATTTGAACCCACATCTGTCCGTGGCCCACCTCCTGCCTCTGACTTGTTTGTCCATTCTATGCTCTCTGACTGCTGAAAGCCTGCATTTCAACCCACATTTGCTTGTGCACCACCATTAGGTTGGATTTTCCCGTTGACTCCGAAAACAAGTTGATAAAACACGTTGTAGCTCTGACATACACTAAAGTACATTTGAATAGGTTTGAAGAAGCTATCATCCTGTCGCATCACATAATCTCAAACCCTCACCTTCATTATTTTTTCCTAGCAGTAACCTGCTGTAGTCAGCACCTCACCAGCAATAATGTGTGTGTTCATGTTGCATCATTTTTTCCTCCTAAAAAAAATGTTTTGAATTTTATTCAGTACCAGTCAAAAGTTTGGACACACTTACCCTTTTGACTGGTACTGTATATGAAAGGGATCAGTGATTCTGTCTTTACTCTCTTTTCCACCCTTTATCCTGTCAGAAAGCTTCTGATTGTGTTTCCCAGTCCTTCTTTAATCTCCTAGCAATGAGATAGAAGACCTGGGATGTGTTTTTTTTTTTTTTTTTTTTACTGTCTAAGACTCTGGAGGAAATCTGTCAACTCAGTTCCCTCCAATATGCATGTCTGCACACATTTTTTTCTCCATGTGCATGCTCATACGCACTTCATCTTTCACCGTTCAAGTACGTGAGGCCACCCAGGGTGGGCTCTCTTTTCACGGCTCTGTGGGTTTCTCTGTCTGTGAGGCTGCTTTGCTCCCCTCAGCATCAGTGGGGTACCAGAGATAAGAATTGGTACATGAGGTTACAGCCACTATTAACTGTGGTTGACAGACCAAACCAGGATTTGGACTGGGGAAGATCATTGCACAGCTCTGCAGAGAGAGAAGTGAATGGCATTAATGAAATCCCAGCAAGGACTTAAAGTTAAATACCTTGAAGTTAATTTAAACACATTTTAATCAAATTCAGATGCTGATAATAGTGATGGCAAAGCCCTGTTTGCACCATCTCATGCACTGAATCATGAGAGTGAATGAAAAGCTGCTACTAAACTTGATTTTGTTGTTTCAGACAGTATTTCATTTGGAGACTGACACCTCTTAGCATAACATAAACATAGGAAAGGTGCACATGGTTTCACCATGTATAGATTTTAGAAACACTGAAAATATTGCTTAATTAATGAGACAACCAGTGGAAAAAACAGTTAAAGGTTCCCTCAGTGTCTACAGCCAGAACTTCCACTTCCACTTCTTGCAATTACCAGTTTGGAATTACAAAACTGGACATGACAAGTGAGGAGTTTCTCTGATCTAACTGAGAAACCGAGGATGTTGCACACTTATAACGACTTATCAAACACAAAGTACGCCCTCCACAAATTTATATGCCTTTTGGATTCTAGTTGTAACCTCTAGTTACGGAATCATCATGTTATATTCAATAAGATTTAAAACTAGTGGCATAAACACATGAGTCAAGTGTTTACTGATGTCAAAGATTAAGGGTTACCTTGTATTAAAAAAAAAATGGGACTTTTTGTTCAGCCGGAGAAGTCGCCCTCTGCTGGTAATTATGAAGAATGCAGGTTTATGGCACTTCCATGTTTGGCTTTGAAATTGGAACATTATCTTCCTGCATAGCTATAGTTCTATGCATTAAAGTACCTGCCCCAACTATTACTTGCCACTGCTGCTTTAGGTTTGTCTCCATCTCCAAGAGATCATTTTTCCTTCACACATGAAAGAGCACCATTCTTTCTGTGGCATTTTCATCTCCTCTATTGGTACTGTTGGCAAAACAGTGATTGATATAAAACATCTAAAAGCATTTGCTTTGTGGTGAACCAGAATTTCAAGTACAGAGTCAGTCACATGGGAAATGCAAATGCGTTAAATCTGGTGTCATTTTCATATTATTATTTTTTAAATTTACATTTAACGGTGAAAATGAACCCATAACCATCTAAGTCAGCAGCTAATATCTCCTGTGAATATGCTGCCAGACATCTTGCTGGTATGGATGTGTTATATTTATTTGCACGGTAATACCTCATTACTGAGTGGTCGGTGTGTATTTGTGTGATTGATTGCATATTTTTATCCCTTTGAAATGGTGCATATATCATTAATGTCTCCTGGTTTTTTAGTTTTTCCCATAAGACCCTTCAATTCAGATGAAGTGCTCCATAATCCTTTAAAATGGTAAATAATCCAGGTTGAAAATACACCTACATTGTTCTGTATGATCTCACATCAGTCTGTGATCTTGGTGTTGTTGCTGCCCCTCTCCTCTTGATATCTGTCTCTCTCTTTTAATATCTGTGTTTGTGAATGTGTGTATACAGCAGGGGTGGGCAAACATTTTGGCTCTGGGGCCACATTTTTGAAACTTTTTGAACTTTGTGAAATTTGACAGACAGGCCAGGCCAGCACCAGACACATACATATCAAACATAAACATAAAAAAAGGCATTACAGTGTTAATACTTACATTTACTTTTAGTGGAAACAGTGTTTTTGCCAGTGCATCGAAGTCTGGTGTTAGTTTTGTTGTAGCAATTCTCAGAATCCTTGACATCAGTCTTAATTATGACATGATTTGAGTTGGGCAATTCTGTACCAATCTTTGGCGGGCCGGATTAAAAAGACTAACGGGCCGGGTGTGGCCCGCGGGCCATAGTTTGCCCACCCCTGGTAAACAGCATTACTTGCTCTGTTGGCAGCCTTCACTCAGTTTTATTCCAAACTAAGTTTTTGTCTTTTTTGTCCTTATCACAGTTCATTTAAACAAACTGCAATTTTTCATACACTGCATACACTGATAGAGGTAAGCAAAACAAAAATCTGATCATTTCTCTTGTGAATTTACTACTCACTGAGCAAGTCTCTGTAAGTTACAGGGCACCACTGTAAAAACCTCAAGTGAACACTGCAGCTCTTGGTTCGTAAGTGTGACTCACAACTCTTAGCACCATGTTCTTTGCATGTAGCATTACAAGCCAGATTACACCAAAAACACTGCAAATAATTGTCTTCAGATTAAAAAAAAAAAAAAAAAAGCAAGTGTGTGTATGTGTTTAATACTGCGTACAGTGTTCACAGTTATGGCTCACTAGGCTACAATGATTTAGGTTGCATAACTGCAAGTGATAATACATGCTTTCACCTGAAAGTCTTATCTAGACTGAGGAAAGAACACACACATTCTGTCACTTAACATCACTTGACCTTCTGACTCATAACTACAGGTGGAACAAGGCATTGGAGTGATCATACGCTGATCAATAACCAAGTATAACACAGGTCATGACATCTACCTACTGAGGAATCAATGTAATTCAGTGAAATGAATCAACTGGTTTAAGCAGATATCATGTGATCCTGACAGCTCTTTATCTTTAGTTTAATCAGAAACAATAAACTCATTATAGAATATGGACATACTTGAGTGGAAAATTGTGTGTGTTGTACAGTATGTGCCATCAGGGTTACTAAGGTCAGAGCTCATGCACATGTGATGAGTCTGAGTAGAGTATGTGCCAAAAGGCTTTCACCCTGACCCCCAAAATCTCTCCAGACAAATCTATGTACAATTTTAAAACATTGCCTGAAGCCGTGTTTCACTTTTGTTCTTGTTTTTTTTATTTTGGATAATAACGTTTTTAAACAAATTAATACTTCCAATAACTCAGCTCTGTACTCATCACTGCATGGTATAAATACAAGTATTAGGAATATTAGTAGTTGTTGTTTGTCACCTACAAGAAAAAGTTCTCTTAATGAAAACTTAATTGCCTTCTGTTATCTGCTGTTCTTACAGCACATAATGAAAAGGTGTTATGCACATTTTACCATTTTATGCACAGCGTGTGTGTGTGTGTGTGTGTGTGTGTGTGTGTGTGTGTGTGTGTGTGTGTGTGTGTGTGTGTGTGTGTGTGTGTGTGTGTGTGAGAGAGAGAGAGAGAGAGAGAGAAAATACTCCTGGTTACATGCAGGAACAATCACAAAGCCAGTTTTAACTACTTCATCAGGTGTTTAGATTTTTGTCTGTCTGCTAGCCAGCTAAACTCAAAGGTGATAAAACAGTCAGCATGACCTTTTTGGAGACCGCTCATAACAAAGCCATTCAAGGATATGGGAAGCCATGTAATACTTAAGGACATAAATCTATTCATACAGTCACTTCCATTTTTATACACAAAAGCCAGTGGCCATTAGATTAAATCCTAAGATTTTATGGTGGTGATTGTTTAAGTGTCTTCTGCATAGCCACATCATTTTCCCAGCATAGGTTCTCATTCTTTGTGCAAAGTAGCATCAGTCAGAACAGTGATGAGACATGAAACTGTCATACATTGTGATATTCTCCCGCTGTATGTATTGTATGTCATGTGTGTTGTGCTGCGACTGAGAGACCAGCGTCTATACTGGATCTAACTATCAGATGAAAGAAAAAGTTGTCTTGGATGTGATGAACCAATGCCAACCAAAGATACATACATGTTGTTTAGCCACATTAAAAGCTAGGAGGCTAACTGCCCCTGCCTGGCACAGATTCTGGGCAAAGTAGCATGTTATAAATCACTTTCTGTGTCTGTGAGTGTACTAGGGGCCACTTGCCCCAGTACACATTACATAAATTTTGTGATCAGACAACAAAAGCAGGTGTTAGTGTGCATGTCTGCATGCCTGCTAATTTGCAACTAGGTGGCTAACCATAGCTTCCTAATATTGTCACTAGCAGGTACCTCATGTTTTTTTTTAGTACTTCTCCTTATGTGGAGTTTATGTTTGCTGGCTGCCTGGTGATTTCTTGTCATTAGTGATTAATGTACTCCTAGGATATTAGTGTTTACTGTTGATGCTGTAAAGGAGTAGAAGACAGACACTGAGGCAAGGCATTTGGGAGCCAGCATAAACATTATTATTCTTATTAGCTACATCATAAACCATTCACACATTAGCCCCCCAAAAAAGTAAATAAAATAAAATAAGTTCATCGGTTTTCTTTGAAGTTATGGGAACCTTGTGTATGTGATTTTAGGGCTTGCAGAGTCTGTTGATCACCACAAAACAGAATCACATAATTAAAACCCTTTGCCTTATTATGCTTATTATGGGGTGTAACGGTGAGCCTCTGTTTTCTTTTCATGTGCATACTCACACCAGTGCTGCTTATTTACTTCAGATGCCCTTACTTTGTTGTACTTTGAGGCCAGATTCCTATCTATGCAATAACACAAAAATGATTAATTGTCCCAAGCTCTTGTTTTACATCCTCTGTTTCACATAAAGCAATACTGCATGCCTGATATACCTCAGTGTTACCACTGCGTCCCACAGGCAATTTGTTGTCTATCTTGACAAATGACAAAAGACAGTCATTGATCTTGACCTATTAACAATGCCCCAAATAGAAAAGCTGGTGACCTTGTAGGACATACTGTGCCTCACGCTGTCCACTTGTGATCCACTTCTTTAATTCAGCTGGATTCAAGTGTTTCAGGAGCCTGAACTACAATGTTTATCAAGTTCAGTGCTCTGCAACACAACTTGCCCACCAAACTCTTATATACATCTTTACTGTCTGTGGCTTTCTGAAATCAGCACCTTTACCATTGCAATACTTCGATTCTTCTTCGATTCTTTTTCCTCCATCCTGTTGTAGATTTGCTGCTGTGCTCAGGATCACTGTCCTGTTGCATGACCCAATTTCAACCAACCTTTAGATGTCAGACAGATGGGCTCACATTTAGCTCTGGTCCTGTGGCTGTAAAAGCAAGCACAAGTCATCACCACTCCACCAGCTGGCGTTTTGCATTATAGCCAAAGATCTCCACACTGAGACTATCTGTCCAAAGGACTGCTAAAGAAGTCTTGTTGTTTGGTCAGATCTTTACAAACCTAAGTTGTGCTTCCACGTTCTTTTTAGAGAGAACAGGTTTTCTCCTGGAAACCCTTCCAAACAAGCCAAAGTTGTTCAGTCTTTTTCTAGTTGTACCGTCATAAACATTTAACATGCTGAGGCCTGTAGAATCTAAGATGCAGCTCTTGGGGTTTTTTGCAGGTTTCTGAGCATTGCTCAGTCTGACACTGGGATGAATTTGCTGGAATGTCCACTCCTGGAAAGACTGTGACATTGCGTTAACACACACCTGAATGCTCCAGACTTTCAGACGGCTGAAACATCTGCTTTTAGAGGAGGCCACACTTGCTGACGATCTGTTAACGAAGTGCAGTTGATTAGCAGCACCTTCTGCTTCTCCTGTTGATTCCTATCGAAGCAGTAAGACTGTACTTAATTGTTCACAGGTCTGCATAGCTGTCCCTTAGCTTGGATTTCTGTGTGCATGTCAGCAGCTTTGAATGTTTAAAGTAAAAGCTTACATGCAGCCTTTAAACCGCAGCACACTGTTATAGCTTTCTTTAAGCACATATTTACCAAAGCTCTATGATGTCTTTGTTGGAGTTCAGCTGTCCAATAGAAGCATTTCAGAAGTTGAACTCCTATTTGTCAGTAGCCATAGTCCAGAGATACAGTATTTACCAACCAGGAAAATAAGTTTGCGTTGACCTACTGTAGCACAAACTATCACAAAGCCAGTTTTGAGCAGTTTCTGTCTGTGTCTCTTCTCTTGTGTTTGATCTTAGATTAAAGTTGAGGCTCAAACTTTTTCCTGAAAGGCTAAAAGAAAGCGCCATCAAACTTTGTGTAATAGAAATGTCTTTTTAAAGTTGACACTTTCTTCTCAGAACTTGTGTGGGTACTTCATGTGAATGGAACTTTTAAAAAACTCTTTGATTGCTGCTGTCTTTTATATCGTACGGTAAACTTATTTTTATCACCTTGGCTCACAAAGATCAGAGTGGCTTTGTAAAACTAAAAAAGCTCAACAACAGAGATGAGTTTGGATTTTCGCCTTACTTTATTAAGGGGAAAAAAATCAAACAATACTAAATCTTGGCTTTCATCAGCAGGTATAAAGGAGTTCCCATTACTGCTGTGCATCAGATAATCAGCTAATTTCATGCAGGACTAAACAGATATGTCACACCAAAGCAGCATGGTGATACAAATTCAGATTAAGCAGATGTCATTATCATCGCTGGGTATATGAGCCACGGTTTAGTGTCAGTATGCTGGCTCTTTCAAACTTACTTGCGCCTGATTAAACTAGCGTGGTTAAAATAAAGCAAATGAATCAGCCGGTGGAAAACGACTTTGCTGTGATTCTCTGAGGATTAAAAACTAAATGGTCCTAAAAGCAATTTCACTTTGCTAAACTATATGTAAATTACACTCACTTGTTTGCTTTCTGGTTAGAGACCTGTAACTTGAAAAAAAAAAAACCATAAAATATCCACAAAGAGAAGGTGTGAATATAATATTTTCCCTATGGTATTTTACAGCCGCAATGTTTTATTTATGAGTTATTACCACAGCTGAACAGAGTGAATATGGTCAAAGCTATTACTTCAATAAACCACGTCTTCCTGCAATCTCAGCAGCACACATTATATAGCTACACTGAATATATACTGCATAACATGTGTTTGTGAAATACCTCATTTTCATTATTATGAAGAACAAATGTGCCCTTCTGTAGTCTAGATTGAAACAGGAAGCACAGCCACAGGAAAATACAAAATAAATGAAAAAAACAAATAAAAGCTCATTGTACTTCCAGTGTTAATTTATAGTTTACCTTTAAGAATGTTTGAAATCTTCCCACAGAGTTGGGTAAACTAAAGCCCAAAACTTTAAACAACATACTGAGAACTTATCAGCAACACTTAAAGAACCTACCAAACACAGCAAAGGAAATGATCACAGCAGTGCAATGCTTTCTGGTGGTATTTTAGTAGTGTCTGGTTGCTGGTTGCTCACTCTTCATTTGCAGAAAGTTGAGATCTAGGCTACTTTATGCAAATCAAGGGGGTTCAGTGTCACTGCCTCTGAAAACTAAAAAAAAAAAAGACCTCTAAAACTAATCATTACTGACCGAAAATAAAATAAATTTCACTCACTATGGCTTATTTCAGAAACACATTTCTGTAAACTTTTCGTATAATATAAGATTAGGTTCCCAAACTAGCCACAGTGTTGATGCTGAAAACTCGGAAAAGACAGCCCACAAGAAGTGTTTATTTAGTCAAGTGTGAAGACCTTTTATTTATCTGTCATGACAGTGTCACAGTTATACTGTGTGGAGTGTTTATCTGCAGACCCCAAAATAGGACACAGGAGACCAAAGACAAAGTGAGCATTTAATGCCGATAAGTCCAGGGAGTAAACAAAGTCTAAATTCATGCGTAAACAAAGAGCAGACCAGGGAGGCATGAATTCAAAACCTCAAGGGAATCCAAAATATCCAAAATCACTAGGATGTGCAGTGCAGCTATGTGGATGACACAACAAAGGAAGACTGAGGCAAATCACTACATATATAAATAATCAGGGAGGGGCATTTCTCTGCCGCAACCAGAGACGGAGACAGGACAAAAGTATACAAGAGTTAATCAGGAAAGGGGAAACCGGTGGGGGACACAGCTGAAAAAAATCTAGATAATAAGCAGGATGAACTAAAGCTACACAAGATACAGAAGAGCAAAACTGGAACCAAAATTAAAAAGGAAATAAGACAACTGAATGGGGAAACATGATTAATTTGACACAGGGAAAGCTGACAGACAAGACGCAACACAGAGACAAAACAGAATGGTCAGAATGAAAACACAAAGGGAACTAAATGACCTTAAGAATTAACCTTAAGAAATTAAGAACTGGGGAGTCAACATATAAATGATTACAGAAAGAAAAAGAACTAGAAACTAAGTGATAAGAAAAACAAGGTTTCTAATTTCCTAAGGAAAGGCCACTGGGGCTGTAATAAAGAATATAAGCCTTACAACCAATACTCCAAAAAACAAGACAGAACAAAAACAAATTATTCTCAAAACCAAAAGGTATGAACGCAAAACCTCAAACTCCTTGGATCCAAGATCCAGGGACCATACCAGAATATATGTAGTGGGACACCCATCAAGTGTCGAAGATGAACATTAGAAGTCAGTCAGTGAGGTCAGTAATATGCTAGATTTAGTTTTTGTTTTGCTGTGTTTTATTATTTTTTATTATCATGACAGGACCTTATTACAAGTGAGGAGCTCGTGGGATACCTTTCAAGAGAAAGTAATTTATATACGCATCAGATTTTAATGCAGTGGGAAATTAGGGTTGTTCACCTACTCAGCACGTCTTATCTGGTACACACATCTGTCTGAGAAATGAGCAAATTAGGTAACGGGGAGCCAAAAATATATGTTTCACTAATTCCCC
The DNA here is from genome assembly GCA_024447675.2 of Pterophyllum scalare. Taxonomy (NCBI): domain Eukaryota; kingdom Metazoa; phylum Chordata; class Actinopteri; order Cichliformes; family Cichlidae; genus Pterophyllum; species Pterophyllum scalare. The sequence goes on from JAMQGT020005403.1 coordinate 33,767, forward strand.
ATCTCAAATTGCTTCATTTGATTGCTTTTACAATATGGAACAGCTACTGACCTTTAATCACATACACATTTCCCATTCGTGTATCCTGTCATTAGCCTTGCTTCAGTATGAATCCTGATTATTCAAATGCAACATTATGAACTCTTTGCCTTTGTTATTACAACAGTGTTGGTCATGAAGTTCAGTAGCTTGTGGTGGCTAATTAGGTTTACAACAATAACAGCACTCTGCCTCATGCATTCATGTAGGTGGAGGCTGATGAAGTGAAGCAGGTCTAATAGGATAAATATGACCATTCTGCTACCTAAAGTACTGTTCAGCTAGTAATTACAGGGAAGTTGATGTATAAATTATCTTCAATACACTGCATTAATGCTGGGCACAGGAAGGGATCAGAGGTCTTATGAAGTCTGTGCTCTGGTAGTTTTTTTTTTAAGTTCAGATAACAAATGACTGGAGTAATTAAAGATCAGTGTGTAGGCCAGAGGGAGGATGGCAATGTGCTGCCAGCAGGCTGGCATAAGGTAATATATGGAGCAGCTGATCAGGAGGAGTCACTCCTGTGGGAAACCTCACTCAACTCTTTGGCTGTCCTGATTTAGAGAAATAAGGAGGACTGTAAATTTGGTGACAGCAGTATGAGAGAAGGAAGGAGGACAGAAGATGAGAAAAGGGGAAAAAAGAGCGAGGCACCAAGAGAAAGAATGGAAGAGAGATACATATCCTGTGTTTATTATTTGCCTTTGCTCTGGTTTTTACCCGCCTCCTGTGAATCATTATAACCAATGATCAGAATGTTAACATTGTCATTGCATATTTTTTATGCTTACACTATTTTCTTCCATAATTAGTGATTATGGGATCAAAGTGCAGCCAATATATATATGATTATTGTTTAATCTCCATTCCACAATAAATTTTTAATAACCTGCATTTTATGAATGTCAGTTTTTGTTACTTTAGCTGATTACTGTAAAAAATAAGTCTTTAGTCCACCAGGTGCCTGATTCACAGCTTTTCCAAGCTGTACTTATGCACAGATGGTAAATAGTGCCAGTTTTATTTGTATTTCATACATTTCATTCTTTCCCCTTTAGCAACTAAATAATCTGAGCATAACACATAGAGTCCACAGCACCTCAAACAACCCACATCTATGACACAAGACCCAGATACATCTGCATTTGACTGCACCTAAGTTGATGCTTTAACAGTGAATATAACCCAGGCAGAAACGCTGAATCAAGTGTGTATTAATGTAATGCAACAACCTGCTCCTCTCTTTAATGGGAGTGTTTACATCAGTGTGCATTTGCGAATGGGGGTTCTTGAACCTGAATCTGTAGTGAGCCACTGATCTTAGGATAATATTCTTGAGTGACTGATTCTTGAGGTGTGTCTTGCTTTTACTGGCTCCAGTAATCACTGTGTCAGCATTATCAGTGTAAATAGCACAGGAAGGACAGTGAAGAAAGCAGGCAATTAAGTGTAGCAGGTCACACTTATGTCTTGCTCAAAGACAGTTTGCAATCAGAACAGTCAATCTAACTAAAAGGGGAAGGCTCTTTTTTCATAGATTTTGCTGAAAGGCTCTGTCTAAAACAGTTGATTTAACAGTCTTTGACTTTGCTGAATCATCTCAGCAGAGTGATTAATGATTTATTGTTTAAAAGTTTGGAAAATCCTCCTTTTCAGGTAACAGCAGCTGACGTCAGCTTCAATTAATGTCAGCTCCAGCGTGACTGTGGAGAGAGTTTGAAAATGTCCAAAGAAACTTCCTAAACCATTCTTCCGCTGAGCACAATCTACTTCTTCACAGTCCATATGCTCAGTCTGTTCCAAACAGCAAATATGGCAAAATGAACTTCTTCCATATGACACTGATGGACACTGACTGACTGCTAAGCATTGGGATTTTCAAGAAAATTTGCTTAAATTATGCTCTGACTTTCATGTTGTTTCATATTTGAAGAAGCACAGTGGATACAGATGCACATAAACATTAGTGTGTTATTATGTACTGTACATACTGTAAAGCAATACGTAACTGAACCAAGTAAATGTAACATAACAT